>CAUOFW020006188.1:0-22500 GCA_963454935.2 Ilex paraguariensis | reverse complement strand
GGCGAAATCCTTCTTGACTTTGAGAAAGAAGCTGGAAGGGGCGCTAACGCGCTTTAGTTTGATTGCAGGGTATAGGTTGGTTGCTTCACACTAACCTCATCGCTTTTTCTCACACGAGTGGAAATCGAGAAAGATCAGATTTCACGGCTCTCTTGCGGGATGGAAGTGGGCCTCCGTGAAGGCTACTTGAGATGCCGCCTCGTTTATGAAGCACTACTTTGGTTTTTTGGAGCCTTATATACGTATACGATACGAAAAATCTCCCCCTTTTTGAATTAGAGAGATTGTATACGCCTGTATAAAAAGGAAGGCCGGGATAGATTCAGTGAAGCGTTAGTACACTTCACACTGACTATACCGCCTTGAGCTCTACTGAATCAAATGGCTTTTTTTGTTGAAGGCTTTGACGCCACCCTTTTTGCCCATGCCTCGAGTTCCATAGTTAGCTTGGCCGCGGCATTCTGACCCGAATTGGGCTTGTTTGGGCCGCGGCTTAGGGTTTCCATTATTTGGATAAGTTTACCCAGCTTTTCAGGGGAAGCAGCGCTTATCTCAAGTTCCCGTTCGGTTCGATCAATAAAATTGGCGCGTGCCTTTCGTCTTCCAAAGGAAGACAAAAAGTCGGCGAGCTTTGATTTCACTTCTTCCGATGTGGGGGGTTCGTGGGGCCCCACGCCAGTAGAAGAGGAAGAGGGGGCCGGTTGGGGTGGCTGAAAGAGACCACCCTCCTCTTGCTGTCGTTGACCCTGGGCTGGGGCCGACGACGAGACCTCTGGATCAAAAAACTCATCAATCCAAGATAACCCCCTGCTTGAGATCGAGGGCAGGGGGGAGGAGGTGGTTGACGGAAGAGGAAGCTTTTCTACCCCTTCAGTAGAATGGCCTGCGCATTCAGCTATTTCGACGCAGGAAAATGAAAACAAACAAAAAATGATGCAAGTAGAAATGGTCCAAACCCTTTCCGGTACATGAAAATAGAGTTTCCATTTCGAGAACTCCCATACTACTCTAAATAAGAGCAATAAACAAAAAATCAATAGACGTTTTATATCGTGATGTAAGTCTATTATTCCTTGCATCATAGGTGTTGCTGCGTCTTGAGATCCTAATTGCCATGGTTCCGCTGCATCACAAGGAGCAATTGTGAGGAATAGCCATTCTAGAACAATCATTTGGTTTGGTTCATTCTTTGACTGCTCTGCTCCCCCCAAAAAAAGAGAGACTTGTTCTTGCTCTCCCAATTCAGGAAGACGGGAATCACCAGTTGGGTTGGCTTTACCAACCAAAAGTCAAGAAAGGCATGGGAGTCTTTGGGCATTGCTTGGGCTAAGTCAAGCTTGGGCCGAGTGAAGTAAAGACTGGCTGCCTAGAAACTAAACAAGAAACATGAAAACTTCCCTGAACTACTACTGGCTTAAGAATAGGATTGAGAACCCTCAAGCTAGCAGCACTACTGATTGCTGATTATTACTCGGTCAATTGATTCTTACCCTTCACTTCTGGAATTCCTTTAGTAAGATAGCTCATGAGTGAAGCTTTCAAACCAGTTCCTGATTTCAGGAGTTTAGGAGTGCATATGAGTTCATGAGTGCATGAGTCAAGTCTCTTCCAATCGAAATATATTCTATTAAAGCAAAGCCAAGAGGAGAAGTATACCAGTCCGGCGCAATCAGTTATCAACCAAACCATTCCTTTTGTTCTGCTGTATGGGCTTTCCCCAAGGTGTAATAAGTCTTGTAGATAGTTTTTTCATGAAAATGCTTTATATGTACGGGCTTTTGCTTTTAGACCCGATTTGTCGACTTCATCTGCCCTGCTCTTAGCTCGGGTTCTTGCTTAATGGAATGAGGCGTCCCTTGTTCCTTCTTTCGCAATACTTCGTGTCTCCCATGCCCCGCTTCAATCTCTTGCTTGCTTTGGTGCCTGGTCCAAGGAAAGGAGTCCAAGCCCAAGGAAAGGCTTCGAATAAGCAATCAAATCACAAAGGCTAGCATGAATAGGATAAGCATAGGCTCAGCCCTTGTTTTAGATCTTCCATCTCTAGCATTGGCTAGCGAAGCAGTAGTGGCAGAGGTTGAGCTGGTAAGCTAGCTCATAGGGCTGGCTGGCGGATGCGCTAAGGCGAGCTTCCTCTCTTTCAGATCATCGCTTACGCTCCTCTTGAAGATCCTGCTGCAGGGTTAAGTGAAACTAGCTCAATTGCGGAGCTGTACTCTAACGGGAAAGTAGCTTTGTCGCTCCTATCCTTTAGTGAGTCGAGTTACTTTGCTTCTATTCTGCTTGCTTGGCCAGCTAATGCATCTGCTCGGGCATTTCGTCCGCGAGGAATATGTTCGATGTTTGAAATATATGAAGTTCCTTGCGAGGCGACGAGCCATCTTATGGTAGGAGAGGAGATTCAGCTTCAATCGGAGATTTCCGCTGTTCAAGCTATCTCATCAGGTAATTCAGTAGTCAGGGATTCCGAGTCGGATCCTAATGAGGAGGAATTGGTCGAAGGATGAGAAGTCTGATTAAGGCTAGCTTGTTCCTGATCAGCCTTTACCTTTATTCAATTCAAATATCAGATAGCTGAAGCGAAGTGGTGTGCAAGTGAAGGCAAGGATTTGGATGACACAACTATCGATGAGGAACCGAAGGTGAACATTGCAGGGCAAGAGAAATGATAGTTTATATTGCAAACATGATGGATTTTTTCCCTATCGGCCTTATTGTGGCTACCCTTGGGTCCGACCCCTTGATCTTCTTTTTTGTATCGGTCCTAGTAATAGGACTTGTCGGGGATTCGTCTGATCATGTAAGTAATATGGAATCTCTTTTCCTTAATAAATGGTGTTATTTCTGTGTAACAGTATGGGCAGACGATGTTACGATCGGGGTATCGTCTTATTGTGACTGCCCCAAAGGCTGCCCTTGCTTTTTGTCATAAGGGTTATGTCCTCGTAAGAAAGCTGCAAGTCAGTTGCTGTTCATGCGTTAGGGCTTCTGTAACTACTAACAGATGAAGTATCTTCTCCTGCTGTAAGGAGGCATGTAACTCATAAAGGAATTGCTTCTTTTGTTCTTCTGGCCGTATTAGCGATCGCCGATTCGTCTGTTTGTTAGTAGCTCCTTTGTTTCCTGCTGTTCTAGGGGTGACGTCCCTGTAACAAGTACGCGGGGCGTAAGTGGTCCCTTATCCATCGAAACAAGATGACATCTTCTTTGACGCGGCGGATGTCTTTCTTGAAAAATCTGTTGCCAGATTTAGGGAATTGACCTTTCAAGTATGTTTTCCATTAGGAATTGGATTCATAATTTGGTGGACTGCATTGCCTGAGTTTGTAATTGAACAGGTGCCTGAATCCTGCCTTGATCATAAATGGATCAAGATATGGATAAAGGTAATGGGAATATCTACCGTATTAAAAAAAGGTGAACCCGATGAGAATGGTACTATAGGGGGTATTCCCCTGACTGACCTGGTAAACTCGGAATCAAAAGAATACTTAGAAAGAATAACCTTCGATCCCCTGGATATCAATAAAGGTCTAAACAGAAAGCATACTATTGCGGTACTCTTTGTTGCCTTTTTAGCATTAACCTTGGGTTGCGAAGAAGCATTGAAGATACCAGTAGAAGATTTGATGATATAGTTGAGTGCATTTTATAACCCTATCACACAATGTTGTGAGAATGCTTTCGGTCTAGATTGATAGATGAGCTTTCCCCACTGTGGTCTCATAAGGTAGTCAAGGGGCGGAGGAAACCCTTGACTGGATTGAATCCTTCGCGATTCCCTTGTGGCTACTTACTTCGGGTCTCAGGCAGTGAGATACTGGAGAAAGGTGGGGGAGGATAGAAGGTGAAGCAGCTCCCTGGGATTGATTGTTGGGGGCTTTGATCTCCTTATTTGAATACTTATTTGGATACTGAAGACACAAGCAGGGTGACTTCCGCAAGCAAAGGAAAACGCTGACCTTTCTTTTAGCTTGAAATAGGATTCAACTTACCACATGTTTAAAGCACAGTAGGAATAGTTCTCAAATGTAGATCAGCTTGCATCACATTACGATGTTTTTAAGGGAATAGGTAGAGAGGTCAGAGGGAGGAGAATTGCGAGGGGGAGGGAGGCTCCTCTTGCTGTTAGAATATATAGATAAGGTAAGTACATTGCAACAATAGCTATGCCCTATCTTCTCTTCCCTCAATCAAAGCAACAATCAAATTCGATTGAGAGCATTCCGTATGCTTACAGCAACAATCAAAGCGGGAAGAAAATAGAAAGGAGAGTTCGTAGGTCCTAGCGGCCTGCACCGAACGTAGGCCACGTGCTGAATCGGGTAAACAAAACTCAAGGTCAGAATGAGATGACATTAGTGTTCGCTGGATATTGATTTTGTCCAGAGGTGCTGGTTCGAATCCCGCTCGTGACACCAACCTCCTTTCATGCAATAGCAAGCGCTATCACTTGAATCCTGAGCATGGAAAAAGAGCAAGCCAAGACTTTCACAAGAAAGCTGGACTTGGTGGGTAAAACCTCCCTTGGGTACGAAGGTAAGCCATAAAAAGAAAGAAAGCAAGGGGCCGAGGTCAGGGATGAAGATCATTGGCTGTGGTGACTAGGTCTAGTGGCAGCTAATCCAACTCTAATTGGTACAAACCTTTTCAATCGCTATGGCAAGGAAGCTTTAAAGCGAATATTCTTATAATGATCAAGCTGATCGGTGAAGAGAGACTAATCGAGAGGCTGAGCCTCGAGTGAAGGCTAGACTTTCATCAAATGAGGGTGCTAGAGGACCATTTAACGCCTGTTCTTAGGGCTCGTAAGGGGATGGTGTGGCTTCGAACAAAGATCTCGCATTACAGAACAGAGCCTTATATATCATTTATATATAATATGGATCAAAGAGCGCAAAGCAAGCACTTTTCTCGAAGAAAAGGAGATTTCTATTGGTCAACGCTCGCCTCGTAATAGAGACGAATGGTACACCAGTTCTCCAAGCAGCTTCGTTACGTTACAGCGGTTCGGTCATTTGACAGCACCCGTTGAACCAATAACAGGAGCGAAAGACCTATCGGTGATACGAAAGCCTACCTCGCGATGAAAGACTCAATTCCCGAAAGGGAACACAGTGTGAGAACCAGAACCGATAAACTTTAGGCGGGGCTCCCTGTGGAATGATGAAAGCGTGGTCGTTCCCGTATCATCGAATTCATTGCTGTGGGTCTTTTTTCTCTTGGTCTTCCCTTTCACCGTCTTTCGCAATAGCTGATTCGTCTATACTTTTCTATTTCGTTTTGCAGACGAATCTGGCCACACCAACCCTACGGATCCGTCGGAGCAAGCGGTTAAGGCCAAGGGCAAGAAGAAGATGACTCCCCGGAAGAGGATGCATTCTCGGGTGGCCCTGCCGAGGATCCTGACGAGGCTGCTGAGAAGTCTGTCCCTTCGCACGACATCTATGAAAGCAGCAGTGGGCGAACCGGCGGTGAACAGGAAGAGGGAGGACCACCCGATCGCTAGGAAGAAGCAAGCCTATTCCCCTTTAAGGTCATTGCTCACTAGCTCTTTTCGTCCCTTTCAAGGTAAGGCAACCATTTATTATATTAATATTAGGACCGCTTCTTGCTCTAAATGAAGAAAGACTTGTTGGAAATCACCGGGAAAACGCACTCGAAATCCTTAGGACAACCGGATTGGTTGAAGGTTACGTTCCGCACCAGTCATCTTAATGGCATTGACATGTGCTTCCTTATTCTAATCGGCTAGCGGGCACATAAACTATTAATCCCTTCCTTGCTTTCGCGTAGTTTGACTATCACAGGGAATGCCTCTGTCATCCTAATTGAGTGAAGTTCCGTTGAGAGCCTTCGTTCCGTTCCCACACGGATTGAGAGTCAAGTCAAGGACTTCGGGGTGAGGTTCCCTTGCTTGAGGATTCTTCTTAGGGTTCGGTCTCATTTATCTTCATTTCAGTGGACTGAATGCAACAAAGCAGAATACGAAGAAAAGCGTCTGAGATGAAGAGATAACCAGGGAGGAGAGATCCCCGATGGAAGGAAGTAGAGAACCGTGAAACATCAGCACCTGAGAGAGGGGCAGAGGCACAGACGAATGACCAAGCGTGGAACTAGTCCTAGCTTTGAGCCTGACTTCTAGGTTTGACCTGGGACATGGGACAAGGCTGTGCGTTCACAGGGGATGGATGTGGTTGATCCTTTGCCCTTCCCTTTTGGTTTGAACTTATCGACTCCTGCTACCTTTGCTAGTGAATCAGATCTTTGGCTTGCCTCCCAATCTCAAGGTTACTATTCGGAGAATGGACTCTGTTAGGGGCTCTATCTTAAGTCAGTCATTTCTACCGGCTCCGGGTAACTTCCTTTAGGAAGGAAAGCAAGTCCCATCGATTGAGCTGTTGATGGAATGAATGGAATAAGGGCTGCTTTCAAACCTGAACCAGGTCCAGGTCTTGTTTATCCTTTAGGGCTAGGAGCTGCTATTTCATTTTTGGATGGCGGTGTGATAATGCCAGTCGAAAGGGAAAGGCGATGACTACGATGACTATCAGTTCTTACTCTTTTTCCAAAGGTAGCTACTGACTCGAAGTCTTCTGTAAAGGGAGTTCCGGACTTCCGGATTCCATTCTTTTGGGGCGGGCTCAAGGCCTTTAAAGAGTCCGGAGTAGCGAAATTCGAAGTAGTGAAAATCGAATGAAAAGTCTTACGCAAAGTAGCATTTAGATGGCTCTGTAGCCGTAGCCGGAGAAAGTCCTAATCAAAGCAGGCGAAGGCGCTGTTCTTGCTTTGGTTGAATCAGCTTTGATTGCTAACGTCTTTAAAGGGAGTGTCCCGAGGGGAAGAGGAGGTAGCTGTTCGTGCTATAGTTTCATCAGCTGCTAGCAGTCAAGTCACGAAAAAAGTCACACCGCTACCGCTACTTTATGCTTACCATGCCTAGCTCCACGCTAATGAAGTCACTTGGTCCTTACCAGAGTAGAGACTGAGATTGATATTCAAATATTTCTTCTTAGAACGTATTGATTTGACCCCATAAGCGGGACCACCACCCAATAGCATGTTGCCGCCAGAAGCAGAACCCCGTATTTCTTCTAAAGAATCTCCTAAAGGAATGATGAAGCAGCCGAATCTTGAACCTTTGACACGGAGGGGCGGCACCAGAGGGTTGCTTTGTTTTGGGCGGTTGGTTGAATCCTTTCTTTGAACTTCCTCCTGACGGTGAACTGAGACCTTCAGACACCTTCCTGTGACCTTTGAGACCTAGGTGGCACTGCACCTTGCCTTGGAACTGAGTCTTCAGGTTGGCCTTCTGACTTGGTTGGACCTGGGCGAGGACTCTTGAACCTGTTGGGTTGGACGAAGACTCCACCTTTGGTACGGGGGTGACCTTACTACTTTCAAACTAGACCCACTCAGTGGTTCATCTCCTGGCTCTCACGCGGGATTGAATACCACGAAATCGGTTCAGAGGAAGACAAGCCAATACACTACTTGATCCATCCTATTGCGAACTCGCCTAGCACGAACTGGGGGCAGGGGAAGCCAAGCCAATACACGCACTTGCTTTATCTAGTGGGCCGCCCCTATTACGAATTGGGGGAATCGAAGGGCGGTCAACACACGAACTAAGAGAAAGGGGGAAAGCCGGACTAGCCAATCGAATGGACAAAACAAAGCCCGGTCGAAGTCCACCATTCCAATCAGCTCAAGGATGAAAATAAGTTCAACGGTTGGTTCCTCAGGCTAGTCTTCTGCTCTCTTTCGGTCTTTTCTTCCGTCACTCCATTCTCGAGCCTCTAGCTAGTCGATTTGAGAAACATTAGGGTCCCTCACGTGAGATGCTTTCAAGGCTCTCTGTTGTTACACTGAACTGGCCATCAAATTGATAGCCTTCGATCTGCTCCGAGGCTGCTGATCCATCTTCTCGCTTAGTTTCTTGGGCAACTTTTCAATCATTGAATTCGACCAGGGAAGAGGTTTCATAACCAGTGAAGACAATTCTATAGCCATATTTATTCTGTGCTGCTTTGAGCTTCCCCATTCCTAGCGGGTTCATTCCCGATCCCAGCTGAGCTCCGAAGTCTGGATTTCGTCCTAAATCGAGGACTGGTCTAATCTAAGTTGCTCCCTCGCATCCATTACCATGCTCGAGAGACCTTTGCTCTTCTCCTTCCTAACGGCATAAGATAAATGAAATTGGCATAAAAGCAAAGAAAGAATTTGAAGAAAAGAGTCCGCTCGTGTTGTGTACTATAAGAAAGTGTTTTTACCCCAAGCCAAGGAAATCGGTAGAACCGGGGCCTTGAACTAAACCAGCCTCACTTGAGCAAGGAATGACTGACTTAGGAGCTCACCTTCATACCCAGCTTGATCAGGAGGGGACCGGCTTTTTATGCGAGACTGCCTTGTGTCGGATAATGAACCGGTACCCTGTAGTAGACCTCCGGCCTCGGAGATAGACCCATTATAGGACTAAGACAAATAAGGCATATTCGGTGCCCCAACTATATAGTTATTCCAGACCCTGCTTGCTAGGAGAGGAATGACTTGACTATATTTAAGCCTTTAGGTTTAGGCAGGAAGAGCGCCCTGCCTCTATCGATCCATAACTCCTGTAGGCGAGGGAGGAACTGGGACCAGTAACTCTATTGTTGAAGGAATGCCCGATCCAGATAACTGGGACGGTGTCCTCACGAATGCCAAACTTCGGAGCTAATAGCAAGAGAGGGCTACTTCTAATGGCTTCTAACGCAGTCTATCTTGATCTAACCCTACCAGTAGGAGGAAAGAAAGAACTACCTCATCCATTCTATTCTTATCTTTCTTTATCTAACCTAACCTTCAAGAAGCCTTTTGGAAGACCTTAGAGAACCGCAAGTGAGGTAAGGAAGTTCATGGTCAATCCTACAGGTAAGATATTCTCTATCCGGGTTCCAAACCTTTCTTCTTATTAGTATTAGTAAGATAGGTGCTTAACGCCCTCGTGTGCTAGTCCGAATAAAGAGTCTTTTTTCCGATGGCATTGTCACTTAGGACATCCATCGTTTTCGTCTTCTATAACCTTCCAGTCAGTCCTAACCATAGGATCTATCTCTTATCCTTGCTTGGCTTCCTACTACCTACTGGGATAGGAACTACTCGGATAGGAAGAGTTCAAAGTAAGCTAATTGGATCTCTCTCCTCCACTCTGGGCTAGCAGACAGACTGGCTTAGTGGGATACTTAAACATCCAGAAAGTCCCGTAGTAAGATCGAGCTATAGCTATGAAACCGCGTATTTTTCGCCTAAAGACAGATTCCGACCGGTGACTGACAGAAAAAGGAGATCGAACTAGGAAACACGGTGTTTTTGGCATTTCACCGAAGTCAGGTCAGAAAAGTGAGATCTGAACGATCAAAGTTCATTTTCCCGGGATAAACTGTAGCAAGAGCTTTTTCACTAATAAGAGTAGATCTCAAAGTGAAAAGTTTCATTTTCCCCGTATTTTTTGTTGCAATCCATTTTTCTTTACTAACGGGGAGATCTGAACGATCAAAGTTTCGTTTTACGGGAAAAAATGTAGCAAAGAATGGTTCTTCTCGGCTAGGGAGAAAGGAATAAGAATCCGATCTATTTAGAAAGTTCGGGTAGCTATGATGGAAATCCATCGATTGGTTCGCCATGGCCGGAAAAAGATAAAATCCTTCCCCAGGGCAGGATAAGGATTCCTTTCTTACCATTATTCCATGCTAGGTTTTTATTCCTCTCCTTCGACTGGTGGGGACGGATGCTCCGGTCTTCAATAGAATAGGATTGAGAACCCTCAAGCTAGCAGCACTACTGATTGCTGATTATTACTCGGTCAATTGATTTTCGACTTCCTTGATCGAAGTTGACTAATCAAAGAGGTGAACCAGGTTCGACTACTGTCAGGCTATATTTCACGGTGGACAGAATGACTCTACAGATTATGTAAGGGAATGCACGGGACAGGATAAACTCCTCTGAATGGCAAGCTTGAGTTTGAACCTGGTCTATCTCATTGGTTAGCCAGTCCCACAGACAGAAAGAAACTGAGAGATAATTCGGGCGAGCAATTTCGAGATTATGAGCTCTTCCTATGACTACGAGCAGTAGCAGTAGCTGTGGCCAAGACACGAGCAAGAAAATAGCCATTCTTTCGCACCTTCTGAACTGGACACCTTTCTGACATCAAGGCAACTCCAACTACCGGAAACTGCCGTTACATTAGCTCGAACATTCGAGTTAGAGATGAAAAGGACCGCCCTTCAGCTATCAGAGTATCGCCCTCCCTTAAAGAAATTGAATTGAGTCAGTGACCCCGTCCCCTATTAGAGAGGAAGAGTTCCGTTGTGTCCAGTCATCGTCTATTCAACTCAAAGAACTTGACTTTCACTTCTAGTTTGATTAGCATAAAGTGCCAGCTAGGCCAGCTATTAGTTCCACTGCTTTCCCAAGAAGGGGATCAGACTCTTCAGCGACAAAGAATGCGATCAAAGGACCCTATGAATACTACTAGTCGTAGCTGTGGTTGTGGCAAAGAAGAAATGCTAAGGAAGTGGCTGGTGTATATCCAACTCATTCTTCTCCGCTCCGCTCTAAGCCGAAAAAGGGCAGGGCTACCTTCGTTACTCCTTCTGCTTGTCATTCTAGTGCTGGTCTCAGACCTTATTCTCGCGCAAAGCCGGACCTTATGTTAGTCAAGAAGACTTTCTTTTAGGTGGCTGACTTAGCCTTTAAACTCATCTCTTTGACCCAGCTGTCCCGATGATAGAAGTCGAGATCTAAGACCTGTTGGGTTGGTTGGCAGCACCCGGAAATGCTTGAAGTGTGTTTGTTGAAGTCCGGACAGACCGACTTGCCCTTTCTGCCCATTCACCTAGTGGTCAAGCGGCATGAATCCTAGCTTGATTGCTTGTTCGATGGGGTTAAGAATCAATGCTATGCTCTGATCCTGACTATCAGACATAATCGAATGTGAATCAATGAAAGTAGATGCCAGTTCCATTGCTTTGCCCCTTTCTATTCTGTTACGCTCATCTACCTCAGGTCGAGCTGCTGGAAAAAAAGAAAGGCTTTTTGATTCCAACCAAATAACTAAGAATATCTTAGAAAATGAAGTGGCTGATGCATCTTTGCCATTCAGAAGGGTAGCTCATGATTCTCTTCCATTCAATACGTCCTTGATCGACACATCCCTCTCTGATCACTCATATAGAAAGAGAATTTGAGAACTCATAGATCAAGATCCTTTTCTCGCTAATCAAGTATAGTAGTCAAGGGACTTTTTATAGAAAGTATGGGCTAGTTGCACCCCCTCAGGTCGAGCCGGCGAACTTCTGGGATATCGTTGGCAAAGGGGGAAGTTATTTTCACCCGAACTGACTGAATTCAAGACTTCATCTAGGTCGATTGAGAAAGTTCAGCAGGTTAGAAAGAATCCGTTCCATGGCGGTTTTCTTCAACTAGTGCCCCTTCTCTTGCGCGCCGTGCTCCGCTTGAAGAAGCTTAACAAGGGCTTGACGGGGGCTTGCCGAAAAAATGGCTGCTGTGGGAACTCCGGCCAAGTAGGTCAGTGAATGTCTTCCCCAATCCGTTGCTGAACCTACTGCTATTGGTTTGGTTCACTTCGCGCCTGAACCTGTCGATGACGAAGTGGCTTTGAGCCCTTGGTATGTCTTTGGCATTGGCAAAGGACAAGGATTTGAGAATAGATCTAGCTCCTTCCTCGGTTGAGCCTTTTCGCCTCTCTCCCGGTCGGTGGTTGAGCGACTTGAAGCTTCTTCTGCTGAAACTGCTAATGTGGCTGACCTAGATGTGGCATCTCTTGCCGCCCATTAACCTAAACCTAATGAATCTGTTTGGGACGCTTAGGCCTCTACTTCTCCTGAAATTCAATCAGCCGGAACATAAAGATCTTCAAATTGCATATCTAAGGTAGTTTAGACCTCCGACATGATAGACTCTTCCCCCTTTAGATGCCTCCCTTCTTCTTGTCAGATCGATAGGACTAGTCTAAGGGTCCGACCCGAAGCCGATGTTTCTTTTGTGCCAGCCTTCCTTCCCGCCAAAGCAAAAGAAAAGGCAGTTGAGGAAGCAGGCTCAGATTCATAATCTCAGTTCCGAGACTGGGCATCCTCACTCGTAAGCCATTCATGAAGAAGGGGATTGAGTCAGGTAGAACATTCGATTTGGGCAACGGAACTGATCGAATCGGGGCTTTATCATACTCCCAGCATTGGAGGAATGCCCGAATCAGCACAGTCGGAAGTAGCAGCGCGACCAGAAGCAGCGGAAGTCAGTTTTTATCTTCTGTTAAGCTATCAACCGAGGAGAAAAAACTGGAATTTCCCTCAACTCCTCACCAACGGGCTACAGGGGGAGAATAAGGTCTGAGACAAGCAGTTCAAATTCAACCCAACTAGGACTGCCAAGGAGCGTAGCCACTCGACCAGCCCTTGATCCTAACCCTCGGAGCGAACCAGATTCAGGAATCAGATGAGCTTTTATGGAAGCAGCGGCTATATATTTTTTTTTCCAGCACTCGAACGACAAGCAAGCAGCTCAATTGATTCTTGATTCCATTCTTCCACTGGCACCGACCTCTATTCAATAGACAGCTATAGAATAGAAAGAGGATCGGAGCCCATTTCCCCAGTTGACGAGGGAAAGTCCCACGGGAAGGAAGTCAGCAAGAGCAGCTTCAAGGTCTTCGGCAACGAGTTCAACTGCTGACCCAAGTGGAGATCAAAGAGCTGCATCTCAATCTACGCAATTTTCCGATCTGGATTTGAAGGAGGGTGGGCTTGAAGTAAAAGAAGCCCCTACGATGACTCATCGAATTTCCTAGCCGGGGAGAAAGCTATCAGAAAGAAAGCCAATGAGCTAATGATGACTAGCCTTTGAAGGCCGGGCAAAGGCAAGGAATGCGAGAACAAGGGAGGTCCCACTTTGACTGTATTCAAAAAGCTCAGATTCATAATCTCAGTAACTAGCTGTCGGAGTAGAGGACTGTCCTAGCCGTGGGAGATGAAGAATGATACTAGGTGAATGGAATGGTCCGGATCCACCGAAGCAATTGCATTGTTTGCCCCAATGATGGCCTTTCTGATCTTATTCGTATTTCGATCGGCATAGCAGATATAACTCATTCACATTTCCTTAATTTGCTTGTCCGGTAGGGGAAGCCCGGCAAAGCAGGCATCATAGGTGAACCGCTCATTACCCTTACAGGACGAATTTCTCTTAGTAAGTAGGAAGAACTGCGTGTAACTTGATCCAATACGGTACGCAGGCAGCCTGGCTTAGTTTGAAAAGAGAAGTCTGTCCAGGTTCAGTCATTTGACGTAGTAGTAGTCTCAAAGCTAGGAATTCAAACCTTGACCTTCTCTTTTCTTTATGAAGCTAGGATAAATTAGCCGTAGGGACATCTCTCCATATAAGAAATGGTCCCTTCCTCACGGGCAAGCCAACTCCCTCGAGGGGCTACAAGTGCACTTAAGGTTTCCTGCTTATTGCCTGGAACAAAGTCAGTCCCTCAGGGCAGGCAAACGGACGTAGGGTCTTCCGCCTTTTCACAGAAACAAACTAGATCCCTAGGAACAGGGACAAGGACCCACTCTATTCCTGACTTAAGGAAGCCCTCGGGGATCTTCTCCTATCTTGTACCTCTCTTTTAGCCTAGCTCAGGAGAAAGAAGCCGGAAAGCTATCCCTCAATATACTAAATCGGGTAGTCCTGGGGATGTCAGTCTCCTCTTCGTAGTTTGTAGGGCAGTACGAGAACCTCCTAGCCTACCTTTTAGTAATAGATCTTAGAACCTGGGGTTCTGGGCTACTTAGCTCTAAAAGAAAGGGCGATCCATTTCGATCCTAAAAACCATACCCCCGCCTTTTAGCTCCACGAGAACCAAGCCACTGGGAGATCTCTACATATAGTAGGGAAGTCAGGACGGCAAAGCCAAGATACAAAACTAGAGGAGAAGACCATGCAGTAAAGTCTGAGTAGTATGATCTACCATCTAGGAATGAGGCCAATGAGAAAGCAGCCTGCCTTCAAGAGCTACCTTATTACACTTACAGTTAGGAAAGCAAGATCAAGGCATAGAATAACAAAACAACCCACGACTTCGGGAAAGAAATGCAGAAGAAGTTCGACGTAGGAGGCCCATTGCTATAGACTTTGACTTTCGCTTTCTTTATGTTGCTATGAGAAAAGAACGAACCTTAGGATACATTCTCGAGAAGCTAATCCTGCTGTTAGGGAACTACCCCCCCCATAGTTTAGGGTTGGGCACCTCTTTCAGTACAAGAAAGGGCGATCGATTTATATCCTTTAAACCAAAACCCCGACTTTTGAGTTTTAGTTAAAAACAGACTGAGGACGGGAGCTCAGGTGAAGCTAGCAGCTACTTCCAGACGCGGATCGGCCGTCTTCCGAGACAGAACTCACCTAACAAGAGCAGCAAGCCAGAAGAGCAGGAGCGAGAGATCGCCTTAGTCTTGACTTAGAAACCGAGCCTTTTTTTTCTATTAACACCTAGCTCACGAGAAAGAAACCACAGGGAAAGCTTCTCTATCTATTAGGTTATTCAGGTTGCTTGCAGTCTACTCTTGTAGTTATGTAGTTCGTTTATAGAACCTCTTTTGTGTCTATTACTTTGATGCTTAACACTACCTATTTGTATAACTTTCCCTCTAAGAAACCTCATATAGGCAAACTCTGTGATGACTCAACTATGAGTGATACATAAGCTGTTGCGAGTCCACATAACCATCGCAAAACACAGCAGGAAAGACAGGAGGAGAGACCCTAAAGACACCAGAAGAGCCCCAAAAGACCGAAAGAAAGAGGGAGAATAGAGGGGGTACTTCCTCCCAAAGAGATACAGAAAACAAGAACAGAGAATGAGTGGACTATCTAAGCCTTCTTCTCTACAGAGAGGCACAGGCAGAAGGCCAGACGAACTTCTTAAACGGGGAATTCACTAAAAAGAACATATTCAAGTCTGATTATGAGTCCTATAGCTAGACGCTTTTGTTTTGCACGTAGAATTGATGAAAAGAAGAATCTTAATAATCGTCTGGGACGATAGGCAGGTTTAAGAATGAGATTGTAGCTTATAGGAGAACTTAGGACTGGACTGCCCTGGGACCATGCCTTCCTAAAGGCAGTCATGCAGGGAAGGGAAAGCAAACTCACTTAGCGAGCTAGCAGGGCGAGGCTCATTGCCATCAACGAACTCACTCCATAGACAACAAGGGAAAGGGAACCAAGAAAGAAAGCCAGGGGAGACTTCCTGACTTTATGAAGAAATGCACGACTTGGTAGCTCTCTTCTCTTTGGAAGTGGGATGGCACCATTAATGAGGGGGGATTTCTTACTGAAACTGGCTCCTTCCCTCTTGTAGTGATGCTAGGCGACGAGCGTAGGAGAGAAAGTCTCTCTCTTATTCTTAGTATGGTAGCTTCACTTGCTTAACTTACTGGTAGTTCCCAAGGCTTCTTCGACGTCTTTCCTGTAGTTTTCTCTTTCTGATAGGCAGGGGAAGACCCCATAGAGGGAAGACCTTGGAGCAGGACTCACTTCGATAGAGGATTCGGAGTTTATTCCAACAGCTGCCACACGTGAGATCCTGATCGTCTTCCTCCCAGTCTTCTTGCCTGCTGGGGGAAGGAAGGCGGGTGGTACGTGCGACTAGATGACACTTATGGTAGCAACAAAACTGAACTCACCAAAACAAGGGACAGCGCTCTGAAGGAAAGATGAATTAGCCGACTTTAATTGTTGATCATGTCTTCGCCAATCCCTCTTTTAGGGAGCTAGCCCCAGGGTTGGGGAAATCATCCTCCCTTTAAAGAGCTACCAGTCAACTTAAGATATGAGGCATATTCCAATTAACAAAGTCACTCCCTGAGGGAGGAACGTAGATCATTACATCCTAAAGCCAGGAAGAGAGCACTCGGGGAGCTCATATTCATATTGGAAAGGAAAGGAGCTTGGACCAGTCCTGTCTTCAATGGAGGGAAGGGGAAGCAGCCTACCTTATCGAGCTAACAGCGCACTTAAGGGATCACCCTGCTTTCTGCCCTATTTGATTTTGATCTAGAGGCACCCAATTCAGGCATAAAATCAAACAAATTAGCCTCTCCTTCTTCCTCAATAGCTGCCTTAGTTTAGTTGGTGTGCGACTATGAGCCTCTGGGCCTGTTCCTCGAGTGTGGGTATTCAGTTCCTTATGTTAAAGCTTGAGTAAGTGCTTTTGTAATTGCTTTAGTTTAAGGAGGTTTTTTCTTCTTTTCTTTCTTGTTCTCTTGAGCTGCATGTGTCCAATCTTCTGGTGATCCTTGAACTGGTGATCCTTGAACTGGTTTGCTCCCTTTTTCCTTTAGCAAATTGTCTTTCGTTGGCAACAGTTTATATTCAACTGTCCTCGAGGGGCTTTCGAGTGAGATATCTGCTGTAGGGTTGTTGTTGAGGTTTGGTTGTGTAGTCTCATCTGGATGATTAGGATCTATCTCTGAATGCATACTTGCATGTTCTTTGCTGAGAAGATCATACTTCTCCTGAAGCAAACTTCCTATTACCTCTTCTTTTTCCTTCATTTGATCCTGTAATCTGAGGATATCAAAATAGTAAATAACTGCTTCATAGCCCTTGATGTCAGTAATGACTTTTGGTTTGGTGTCTACCCATACATGATCCTCATCAAAGATGAGATCCCTTTTTGGGTTGTTGAGATTGATTCCTAGTTGATGCAGAGATTCCCTTTGTTCGACTTGAAGATCACTCAGATTCATGTTGAAGAGTGATTCAACGGTGACATCTTTCTTTAGAGAGGGATTAGCGTATAGTTGTTTAAACCATTCGAAGTCCACATAGTTTTTTGCAGCACCCTTTTGCTTCACAATCTCTACATTGTCTTTGGTCTTTAAACCATAACTTTTCAGAGCGACAAAGTACCCTTCCTGAACTATATGCTCTAGCTTGAGCTTGCCCAAGACGGTGGATGAGATCTCCTCTTCCGGCAGTGGACTCCCAAGGAAGGCAGAGTCAGTATCGGTGTAGTAGCAGTCCTCTCTTGAGATGTATTTGTACATATGGATCCGAGCATAGGTAGTAATAGCAGCAGAGAGCTGAACTGCCGAGATCCTAGGTGGATGCCATTCATAGTCAGGGGCATCGGGGTGGTTGCTCACGAAATGAACCATTAAGTAATCATCCGTCAGTGGATCCGCACTGTGAAAGCCACAACGATTGTACATTGACTCAATATTGTCTTTGTGACAGATCTCAATTATTTTACTTTCTGGATTGATGCCAAATCGGCCATAGAGAGAGTTCATGAGTATCTTGTAGACATAAGACATCCCATCATGTGAGCTCTTCTTTGCCTCCAGTCTCTTCTCGTAGTGGTTATGGACAAAACCACCGAATGGAGACGCTTTCTCCTCAAAGAGGTATCCCTTGAGGGGTAGGATCTTGTACCCCAGATTGCGGGCATACTTGAGTTCTTCGCTAAAGTAGACACCTATGAATCTACCTGTTGGGAAGAGCAGTCTCTCATGCTCCTTATAGGGCAGGAATGGTTTCTTCATGGTTGGAGGGCAGACAACATAGGCCTCAATGAATCCATACAAGCTGTCCAAGTCCTGGTCTCGAAGATCCCTTTTCCAGACTGGGACACCCCCAGGCATCGGTTTAGATGCCATAATATATGGATACAGGGAGTTCACGTCATAGTGATATAGATTTTCACCATATGGCTTATACGTATCAGCATGGCCACCATAGTAACCCCTCCGAATGAATTTATCCTCATTCTTGCCGGGTAGATGGATCGGGAAGGTATTTGGATCGTAATAACACGTTCGAAAGATCTTCATTGCAAGGGCTGAGACTGTCAAGCAGTCCTCGATATCAATCTGGTAATCAGTCCACTTGATCTCTTGGGCCTTGTGCATGATCCCACCTAAGAGAAGGATGTCCTGTTTCAGGTATTCCATCAATTCGGAACCATACTGCTTCAAAGCAGGCACATCTACATCTTCATATTTGATTGGAATACTGCCCTTAGAACCCAATTCTGGGCACAAGGTCTTAGCTAAGGAGTTAAGAGAACCGGAGAGAAGGTTTATAGAATCCTTTAGACGGAAGACCACCTTCTTCCCACGAGAGACAACCAACTCGTAGAGCTTGTTATTCCTCATCAGTGGCTTGATGCTGTACGTTGACCTATGAACAAAATACTTCATTAAGATAATCCCATCGAATCGTCCTAAGTTGTGGAAGTAGACGGTTTGAACATTGTTTCGAGCTGCTACAACAGCTAAACGCTCTATAAAGTCAAAGAGCATCTTATTACTCTGATTTTCGAAATCATCAATTATTAGAGAGTAATCTTCTGTGAAGTACCTTTCCACTTTAGAAAGATGCTCGGAAGAGACTCCTTCACCAGGGTGAACCAGCAAGAAACCAGTAGCGTAAGGTACATGGATCTTATCTAAGAAGAGGGTCTCAGTATCGGCAACAATGAAGGACTTCCTTTCCTTTCTCTTCACTTGAAGAGATGTTAGAGATTTGGAACGCTTATGACTCCCACTTATGGCTTCAACAGCCAATTCTTCTTCACAACCAGAGATGAGACCCGCCTTCACCAATTCGATTACCTTCCTATCTAGCTCATCCGAGCTCAGAGTCAACTCTTTGTGTTGTACCTTGCTAAGGTAGACCCTAATAAATAGACCTGTTATCACTTCTTTTTCGTAATCCTCCCCTTTTTTGTTAATACTCTTACAGAGCTCCGTATATGTGTTCGAGTTAGGACACTCATATAAAGGGATAGCTGGTCCAATTGTAAAGGGAACTATACCTCTAGGGATCTTCATTCTGTAACCCACAGTAAACTTCCCGCTGGAAAAGGTTGTGCTGCTGTAGACATACTTATGTAGTAGAAACATTTGGGGCCCCATCATACCCTTCCGCTTGGGATGTATCATACCCTTCCGCTTGGGTTGAATCATACCCTTCTGCTTTTGGGATGTGTCATACCCTTCCTCTTTGGGTTATATGGTACTGAGGGGATTTTTAAAATGGGGCCCTCCATGATGGGGCCCCGGATCCACATATCCATTGGGGCCCCATCATACCCTTTTAGAGAGCAGTAGAATTAAGGGTTAGCTCTGCCTTTAAGTGATAGGGGGTGAGGGGAACTGCTCAGAAATTTCTTAGTTGGTTGAGGGGTGCTTGACTAATAGACCGGTCAGTCAAAAAATAGGATAACAAAAAAAGGTGTGTCTGGTCTGGTGTAGCTAATGTGACTTTCTCGATCTATAGTTCCTCTTCTTTCTCTCTCTTGACCAATGCTCCGGCTTCCCTCACTCAAAAGATTAGCCGTTGTGACACAGGTCTATCGAGGTAGGCCCTGGATTGAATAGAGAAAGAAGGGCTCGTATTTGACAGATTTCGAGCAAGCCCCAACCTTCTAAAATAAAAAAAAGATAAGGCCACTCCTATCTCTTCCGGCTCTAAGTGACCTGACCACTTTCATGCTTCGAATGAGAAGTTGCGCTTTCAATCTTGTTCTCAGCTCCGGGTCTGGTCCTTTAGGCGAGGCTCTTTACTACTTTACAGGGCGCTTCCCTTTACGGTTCAGGAATTCGTGGTTGGCTTACTTTTGTTTGTTTGGTTACAGTTCATGCCCACTCGTCATGAACCCCCGCCCGCCTCGACGCTGAGTCGCAACTCTTCCTGTAGAAACCTCCTTCAACTAAAAAAAGTGATTCAGTCAGTAGGAAAGTAAGTAAGAAAGTCAGATGCCTCTCCTGCAAGCCGAAACATTTCCTTTGAATAGATGTGGTTCTCCCCATAAAGAAAGAGTGAGCGCTCACTCTTTGGGGCCCACCCCATTTTTGTTGCGAAATCTCACTTTTTGGAAATCTCAAATAAAGGAAAGTGGGAGTATAGGTTTTTTTTTAAGACCTCTCCCTTCTCCATTATTCTAATCATTGAATTAGGTAGGACACTCGTCCTACTTCTAAGGATAGATAGAAAAGGTGGGAGAGGGTTTCACTATCTCTTTTCTTTCCGAGTCTACTTGACTTCTTTTTTTTTCTTTATGCTATTCTGTTCGGAAAGACCAGTAAGTGGTTTTGGCATATCTTATGTAATCGATTGGATTCTATCAGGTCCATTCTTCGGTAGTGCATAGGCTCCGGCTTCTTCCTCTAGCCAAGCCACTACTTGCGTGTGTGTAATTCATGGTAGTTTTTTATTATATTATGGAGCTATTCTCTTTCTTGGATTTTCTTATATTTTCCATTTTATTATATTATAGTAGAGAATAGTAGAGAGCGGTAAGTTAGTGCTGCTCTAAGGAAGTGGTAGCTGTTCCAGTACACAAACAAGGTGGGTTGGGGTTTAGGAGGTATTTTGAGCGCATGCTTGTTGCTTTAATAGAGAAAGGGCTTGGCATTTCACTCTTTGTTGTGGGGTTGTCACGGATTGGCCGGCCATACGGATAGGGAAGCCCAAGGAGCTTTTTCTTTGTGGAGGTTTCACATCACATTAGTCATTCCATTCCTTCCGGATAACCTAAAAGAAAAGGTGCAGGCCTACTTAAGAATAGAGAGGGTACTTTCTGATTTTCAAATAGGGGTCTATTACGATGTATACGATGGGATATATAAGAAGAAGAAAACTGGTTCTTCTCTTGAGCCTATTTTGTTTGATTGATCTTGCCACTTAGAACTGGTAAGTAGGTCTGTCTTTCTCTGGATCCCGCTGAGCTGAAAGACATGAGACATACATAAAAAATCGTTTAGATCCAGACCCGGCTCTCGAAAGCCATGTGACCGGAGGTGGAAGATATGGGCTGGAAAAGCATGTTAATAATCACCGCAGGCCCTTATGCCCCGAGTGCTCAGCTTTGCCCCAGAAATGGAACTAACTGGAGGGTCGGTATGCGAAGAGAGGTCCCCCTTGTAACAGGAGTGAAGAATGACCCGACCCGGCCACAAGAAGACAGGCAGAATGGCGGGGCAATGGTACCAGACGTTAAGGAGAAAGAAGTGAGTTGGTCTCGATGAGAGCCCAGGCGAGTCTCGTATGTGATAGTCTAACCCGGATTAAGTATATAGTTCCCTTCCTGGTCTGGGTTAGGGTTCCAAACCTGCCCTATCCCTTAAAGCCCAGAGCTCTAGGTCTACTTCTACCTAGATACATACAGCTTGCCTTACCACCATTTCAGAGCCAAGCCTCCTTTTCTGATAGAGGGAAGTGAGAAAGAAATGGATTTTAGGATCGCCTAATTCAATAGCTCAAAAATAGGTGGAGTTCGCCCTTTAAAGCATAGTTAAGTGTTGCAACAGGGGGTTGTTCAGCGAACGGGAAGCAAAGTCTCCATACCAACATTGAAGGCTTCGCAGCTACCCAGAAGAGATCCTTACTCTACTCTACTCTACTCTACTCTACTCTACTCTACTCTACTCTACTCTATAGGGGTGCTAGCGCTTGACTAATATAATAGATAGATAGATAGAAAGTCAAGTAAGTCAAGTCAAGTCAAGTAAAGTCAAGTAAAGGCTCTTCTTCTGTTCTACGAATCTAACTAATCTATACTACTAACTATAGTCAGACTAGGTCTTCTAGAGTGAACTAGCATAGTAGAGTTTCTATATTTTGTGCTACTAGAACCATAAGCCGCACTATACTATACTTGACTGAACCTCCTTACGCCGATTCAAATAAGGCAATAAGAGAGGCCCTCTTTAATACATTCGCGTCAGCTTCGAGGGCGCCTTTTCCTTAAGCATTTCTTTCTCCATCTAAGGTCAGGGAGGAACCTGAGGAAAAACCGCTTTCTTACCAATTAGAAGGAAGAAAGAAGGAGTCGCTGGTCCGGGAAACGAAGTACGCTTTGGTGAGCGAGAAGCAGCCAGATATAGGAGAAGGGGCGGTTAGCTTAGTAAAGAGAGTATATAGTTCCACTTGGTGAATAGTGCCTCGGCTCGCAGCGGACTTATTCTAGTGGAAAGACATTTCTCTCTGGGAAAAACACATAAGATTTGTTCGCTAGAGCTCATCACTGAAGAATAATGGTGGCTTGACTTTTGGAATTAGAGAAGAACTTCTTCGCGTGGGCGGCGTACGTACAAGGCTGTTCGGACTCCCTCTTGTATGAGGTGCGTTGCCATCGTCTCTTTCCCTTTGCCAGGTTACGCGGCATGGATTCGTCGATTGACGAATCGGATCTTGGCTCGCTGTCCCGCCGACGAACCAGTCTAGAAGTAGAAAGGGAAGGCAATAGAAAGAGGTCTCCCTTCCTCCCTCTGTTTGTCTCTTCTCGCTGTTTTTCTCGTCCATCTTGCCTTGCGCCGCTTACAGATTCAGTTGCAGGTATCTAAGCATCCATTAGTGTTGGGGGTTGGGGCGCGAAGCGCAACCGCTCTTCGATCTCCCGGTGAGTTGGACGGGAACGAGACACAGGGGGTTATCTATGAA
>CAUOFW020006187.1:0-24738 GCA_963454935.2 Ilex paraguariensis | reverse complement strand
ATTATTAAAAACTAGAAAATTGAAATTCAACTAATTAAAATTAAAAGTACTAATTGTCTGGGGTATAAACAATTTGGCGGTGCTAAATTCGGACACTCCTACGCTTTTATTACTAATTTTATAAAATGGAGAAAAGGGATTGGCAAATAATTAAAAATGCAGAAAAATTAATAAAACAATGAAAATTGCAATCCAACTAAGTAAAATAAAAGTACATGTTGGTTGGAGCCTTAAAAAATTGGCAGCGCTGAATTCAAACTCTCTGATGATTTGTAATAAGCTTTTTGAATTCTTTCCTCAAATGGAAAAAAAAAGGATTGCCAAAGAATTAAAAATTATAGAAAAAATTATTAAAAAATAGTAAATTGCAAGTACAATTGATTAAAATCAAAAGTACGTGTTGTCTGTAGTTTAAAAAAATTGGGATCGCAAAATTTCGCACTCTATTATAATTTATTATTAATTTTTTGAATTCTTTTCTCAAATGAAAAAAATGGGATTATCAAAGTATTAAAAATTACACCAAAATAAAAAAAAATAGAAAATTGCAACCCATCTGATTAAAATCAAAAGTACGTGTTGTCTGGAGTTTTAAAAAAAATTGGGATCGCAAAATTTCGCGCTCTATTATGATTTATTATTGATTCTTTGAATTCTTCCCAAATGGTATTGCCAAAGGATAAAAAGTTGCAGAAAAATTATTAAAATATAGAAAATCGCAATCCAAATGATTAAAATAAAAGGTAAGTATTCTCTGGAGTTTAAAAAATTGGTGACACTGAATTTAGAAACCCCTATGGTTTATTATTAATTTTTCGAATTCTTTTCTAAAATTGAAAATTTTGGATTATCTAATAATTAGAAATTGCACAAAAATTATTACAAAATAGAAAATTGTAATCCAACTGATTAAAATAAAAGGTACGTGTTATCTGCAGTCTAAAAATATTGGCGGCGCAAAATTTGTACTCTACTATGATTTAATAGTAATTTTTAAAATTCTTTTCAAAAATAGAAATAACGGATTGTCAAAAAATTAAAATTTAAGAAAGAATTTTAAAATATGAAAATTCTCAATCCAAATGATTAAAATTAAAAATAAGTATTGTCTGGAGTATAAAAAACTTGGCGACGCAAAATTCGCATACTCTTATGATTTATTATTAATTTTTTGAATTCTTTACCAAAAAGAGAAAAAAGGGATTCTCAAAGAATTAAAAATTCCAGAAAAGTTATTAAAATATAGAAAATCGCAATCCAAATGACTAAAACTAAAAAGCAAATATTCTCTAGTGTCTAAAAAACTTGGCAGCGCCGAATTCAGACTCTCCTATGATTTATTATTGATTTTTTGAATTCTTTTGTAAAATGGAAAAAATAGCGTGTTAAATAATTAAAAGTTACAAAAAAATAGAAAATTGCAATCCAACTGATTAAACTTAAAAGTACTAATTGTTTGGGGTATAAGAAAATTGGCGGTGCTAAATTCGGACACTTTTACGATTTATTATTAATTTTCTTTCCTACAAATATAAAAAAGGGATTGTCAAATAATTAGAAATTGCAGAAAAAATATTAAAACAATGAAAATTGCAATCCAACTAAATAAAATAAAAAGTACATGTTGGTTAGAGTCTTAAAAAATTGGCGGCGCTAAATTCCGACTCTCTTATGATTTATTATAAATTTTTGAATTCTTTCCTCAAATGGAAAACAAGGATTGCCAAAGAAATAAAAATTGCAGAAAAATTAAAAAAAAAAATAGTAAATTGCAATCCAACTGATTAAAATAAAGAGTATATATGTTTGGAGTCTAAAAAAATTGACGACGCTGAATTCTTACTTTTCTATAATGTATTATTAATTTTTCAATTCTTTTCTCAAATGACGAAATGGGATTATCAAAGGATTAAAAATTACACCAAAATAATAAAATAGAAAAAGAAAAATGCAACCCATCTGATTAAAATCAAAAGTACGGGTTGTCTGGAGTTTAAAAAAATGGGATTGCAAAATTTCGCACTCTATTTTGATTTATTATTGACTTTTTGAATTCTTCCCAAATGGGATTGTCAAACGATAAAAAATTGCAGAAAAATTATTAAAATGTAGAAAATCGTAATCCAAATGATTAAAATACAAGGTAAGTATTCTCTGGAGTTTAAAAAAATTGATGGCGCTGAATTCAGAAACCCCTATGGTTTATTATTAATTTTTTGAATTCTTTTCTAAAATGGAAAAAATTGGATTATCTAATAATTTGAAATTGCACAAAAATTATTACAAAATAGAAAATTGTAATCCAACTGATTAAAATAAAATGTACGGGTTATCTGGAGTCTAAAAAAATGGGGGTGCAGAATTTGCACTCTCTATGATTTATTATTAAATTTTTAAATAAATTTAAGAAATAATTTTAAATATTAAAATTGCAATCCAAATGATTAAAATTAAAATTAATTATTGTCGGGAGTATAAAAAAATTGGCGATGCGGAATTCGTACACTCTTATGATTTATTATTAAAATTTTGAATTCTTTACCAAAAAGAGAAAAAAGTGATTGTCAAAGAATTAAAATTCCAAAAAATTATTAAAATATAGAAAATCACAATCCAAATGAAAAAAAAAATAAAAAGAAAGTATTCTCAGGAGTTTAAAAAAATTGGCAGTGCCGAATTAAGACTCTCCTATGATTAATTATTAATTTTTGAATTCTTTTAAAATGGAAAAAATAGCGTGTTAAATAATTAAAAATCACAAAAAAAAAATTGCAATCCAACTGATTAAAATTTAAAGTACTAATTGTTTGGGTGTAAAACAATTGGCGACGCTAAATTCGGACACTCCTACGATTTATTATAATTTTTTTCCTAAAAATGTAAAAAAGGGATTCTCAAATAATTAGAAATTGCTGAAAAATTATTAAACAATGAAAATTGCAATCCAACTAAATAAAATAAAAAGTACATTTTGGTTAGAATCTAAAAAAATTGGCGGCGCTAAATTCAGACTCTCTTATGAATTATTATAAATTTTTGAAATCCTACCCAAAATGGAAAAAAAAGGATTGCCAAAGAAATAAAAATTGCATAAAAATTATTAAAAAATATAAAATTGCAATCCAACTGATTAAAATAAATAGTATGTACTATTTGGAGCCTAAAAAAAATGACGACGCTGAATTCGTACGTTTCTATAATTTATTATTAATTTTTTCAATTCTGTTCTCAAATGAAAAATGGGATTATCAAATGATTAAAAATTACACCAAAATAATAAAAAAATAGAAAAATGCAACCCATCTAATTAAAATCAAAAGTACGTGCTGTCTGGAGTTTCAAAAAATTGGATCGCAAAATTTCGCACTCTATTATTGATTTTGGAATTCTTTCCAAATGGGATTGTCAACGGTTAAACAATTGCAGAAAAATTATTCAAATGTCGAAAATCTCAATCCAAATGATTAAAATGAAAGGTAAGTATTCTCTGGAGTTTAAAAAAATTGGTGGCACGTAATTCAGAAACCCCTATGGTTGTTATTAATTTTTGGAATTCTTTTCTAAAATGGAAAAAATTGGATTATGTAATAATTAGAAATTGCACAAACATTATTAGAAAATATAAAATTGTAATCCAACTAATTATAATAAAAGGTATGGGTTATCTGTAGTCTAAAAAAATTGGCGGTGCAGAATTTGCACCCAACTATGATTTATTATTAATTTTTTAAATTATTTCCTAAAATGGAAATAAGGGATTGTCAAAAAATTAAAATTTGGAAAGAATTTTAAAGTATGGAAATTCACAATCTAAACGATTAATATTAAAAGTAATTATTCTCTGCCAGTATAAAAAATATGGCGACGCAGAATTCGCACATTCTTATGATTTATTATTAATTTTTTGAATTCTTTACCAAAAGGAGAAAAAAGGGATTGTCAAAGGATTGAAAATTCCAAAAGAATTATTAAAATATAGAAAATTGCAATCCAAATGACTAAAATAAAAATTAAGTATTCTCTTGAGTCTAAAAAATTTGGCTGCGCCGAATTCAGACTCTCCTAGGATTTATTATTAATTTTTTAAATTATTTTCTAAAATGGAAAAATAGCGTGTTAAAAAATTAAAAAAAAAATAGAAAATTGAAATCCAAATGATTAAAATTAAAAGAACTAATTTTTGGGGTATAAAAAAATTGGTGGCGCTAAATTTGGACACTCCAACATTTATTATTAATTTTTTTCCAAAAAATGTAAAAAAGGGATTGTCAAATAATTAGAAATTATAGAAAAATTATTAAAACAAGGAAAATTGCAATCCAACTAAATAAAATAAATAGTACATGTTGGTTGGAGTCTAAAAAAATTTGTGGCACTCAATTAAGACTCTCTTATGATTTATTATAAATTTTTTGAATTCTTTCTTGAAATGGAAAAAAAAAAAAAGGATTGCCAAAGAATTAAAAATTGCAGAAAAATTATTAAAAATTTATAAATTTCAATCCAACTAATTAAAATGAATAGTATGTACTGTTTGGAGTCTAACAAAATTGAAGACGCTGAATTCGTACTTTTCTATAATTTATTATTAATTTTTTCAATTCTTTTCTCAAATGAAAAAATGGGATTATCAATGGATTAAAAATTACACCAAATTAATAATAAAAATAGAAAAATACAAGCCATCTGATTAAAATCAAAAGTACGTGTTGTCTGGAGTTTAAAAAAATTGGGATTGCAAAATTTCGCACTCTATTATGATTTATTATTAATTTTTTGAATTCTTCCCAAATGGGATTGTTAGAGGATAAAAAATTGCAGATAAATTATTAAAATGTAGAAAATCACAATCCAAATAATTAAAATAAAAGGTAAGTATTCTCTGGAGTTTAAAAAAATTGGTGGCGCTGAATTCAGAAACCCCTGTGGTTTATTATTAATTTTTTGAATTCTTTTCTAAAATGGAAAAAATTGGATTATCTAATAATTAGAAATTGCACAAAAATTATTACAAAACAGAAAATTTTAATCCAACTGATTAAAATAAAAGGTACGTGTTATCTAGAGTCTAAAAAAATTGACGGCGCAGAATTTGCACTCTACTATGATTTATTATTAATTTTTTAAATTCTTTCCTAAAATGGAAATAAGGGATTGTCAAAAAGTTAAAATATTGAAATTCACAATCCAAATGATTAAACTTAAAATTAATTATTCTCTGGAGTACAAGAAAATTGGCGATGCAGAATTCGCACACTCTTTTGATTTATTATTAATTTTTTGAATTGTTTACCAAAAAGAGAAAAAAGGGATTGTCAAAGAATTAAAAGTTCAAGAAAAATTTTTAAAATATAGGAAATCGCAATCCAAATGACTAAAAGAAAAAGTAAGTATTCTTTGGAGTCTAAAAAAATTGGAAGCGCCGAATTCAAACTCTCATATGATTTATTATTGATTTTTTGAATTCTTTTCTAAAATGGGAAAAATAGCGTGTTAAATAATTAAAAATTACAAAAAAATAGAAAATTGCAATCCAACTAATTAAAATTAAAAGTACTAATAGTCTGGGGTATAAAAAAATTGGCGACGCTAAATTCGGACACTCCTACGATTTATTATTAATTTTTTTTCCTAAAAACAGAAAAAAGGGATTGTCAAATAATTAAAATTTGCAGAAAAATTATTAAAACAATGAAAATTGCAATCCAACTAAGTAAAATAAAAAGTACATGTTGGTTGTAGTCTAAAACAATTGGCCGCGCTGAATTTGTACTCTCTTATGATTTATTATAAATTTTTTGAATTCTTTCCTCAACTGGAAAAAAAGGATTGCCAAAGAATTAAAAATTGCATAAAAATTATTAAAAAATTGTGAATTGCAATCCAACTGATTAAAAGTAATAGTATGTACTATTTGGAGTCCAACAAAATTGGCGACCCGGAATTCGTACTTTCTATATTTTATTATTAATTTTTACAATTCTTTTCTCAAATGAAAAAATGAGATTATCAAAGGATTACAAATTACACCAAAATAATAAAAAAAATTGAAAAATGCAACCCATCTGATTAAAATCAAAAGTACGTGTTTTCTGAAGTTTAAAAAACTAGGCGGCGCAGTATTTGCACTTTACTATGATTTATTATTAATTTTTTAAATAAATTTAAGAAAGAATTTTAAAATATGGAAATTCGCAATACAAATGATTAAAATTAAAAAAATTTAATGTCCAGAGTATAAAAACATTGGCGACACAGATTTCGCACACTCTTATGATTTATTATTAATTTTTTGAATTCTTTACGAAAAAGAGAAAAAAGGGATTGTCAAAGAATTAAAAATTCCAAAAAAACTATTAAAATATAGAAAATCGCAATCCAAATGACTAAAAAAAATAAGAAAGTATTCTCTGGAGTCTAAAAAAATTGGCAGCACCGAATTCAGACTCACCTATGATTTATTATTGATATTTTGAATTCTTTCTAAAATGGGAAAAATAGCATGTTAAATAATTAAAAATTACAAAAAAATAGAAAATTGCAATCCAACTGATTAAAATTAAAAGTACTAATTGTTTGGGGTGTAAAAAAATTGGCGGCGCTAAATTTGCATACTCCTACGATTTATTATTAATTTTTTTCCTAAAAATGTAAAAAAGTGATTGTCAAATAATTAGAAATTGCAGAAAAATTATTAAAACAATGAAAATTGCAATCCAATTAAATAAAATAAAAAGTACAAGTTGGTTGGAGTGTAAAACAATTGGCGGCGCTAAATTCAAACTCTCTTATGATTTATTATAAATTTTTTGAATTCTTTCCTCAAAGGGAAAAGAAGGATTGCCAAAGAAATAAAAGTTACATAAAAAATATTAAAAAATAGTAAATTGCAATTCGACTGATAAAATAAATAGTATGTACAGTTTGGAGTCTAAAAAAATTGACGACGCTAAATTCTTACTTTTCTATAATTTATTATAATTTTTTTCAATTCTTTTCACAAATGACGAAATGGGATTATCAAAGGATTAAAAATTACACCAAAATAATAAAAAAAATAGAAAAATGCAACCCATCTGATTAAAACCAAAAGTACGTGTTGTCTGGATTTTAAAAAAAATTGTGATCGCAAAATTTCGCACTCTATTATGATTTATTATTGATTTTTGGAATTCTTTCCAAATGGGATTGTCTAAGGCAAAACAATTGCAGAAAAATTATTAAAATGTAGAAAATCGCAATCCAAATAATTAAAATAAAAGGTAAGTATGCTCTGGAGTTTAAAAAAATTGGTGGCGCTGAATTCAGAAACCCCTATGGTCTATTATTAATTTTTCAAATTCTTTTCTAAAATGGACAAAATTGGACTATCTAATAATTTGAAATTGCACAAAAATTATTAAAAAATAGAAAATTGTAATCCAACTGATTAAAATAAAAGGTACGGGTTATCTGGAGTCTAAAAAAATTGGCGGCACAGAATTTGCACTCTACTATGATTTATTATTAATTTTTTAAACAAATTCAAGAAAAAATTTTAAAATATGGAAATTTGTAATCCAAATGATTAAAATTAAAAGTTATTATTGTCTGGAGCATAAAAAAATTGGCAACACAGAATTCGCACCCTCTTATGATTTATTATTAATTTTTTGAATTCTTTACCAAAAAGAGAAAAAGGAGATTGTCAAAGAATTAAAAATTCTATAAAAATTATTAAAATATAGAAAATCGCAATCCATATGACAAAAATAAAAAGTAAGTATTCTCTAGAGTCTAAAAAAATTGGCAACGCCGAATTTAGACTCTCCTACGATTTATTATTAATTTTAATTTTATGAATACTTTTCTAAAATTGAAAAAATAGGGTGTTAAATAATTAAAAATTACAAAAAAAATAGAAAATTACAATCCAACTGATTAAAATTAAAAGTACTAATTGTCTGGGGTATAAAAAAATTGGCGGAGCTAAATTTGGACACTCCTACGATTTATTATTAATTTTTTTTCCTAAAAATGGAAAAAAGGGATTGTCAAATAATTAGAATTTGTAGAAAAATTATTAAAACAATGAAAATTGCAATCCAACTAAGTAAAATAAAAAGTACATGTTGGTTGGAGTCTAAAAAAATTGGCGACGCTGAATTCAGACTCTTTGATGATTTATTATAAATTTTTTGAATTCTTCCCTCAAATGGAAAAAAAGGATTGCCAAAGAATTAAAAATTGCATAAAAATTGTTAAGAAATAGAAACTTGCAATCCAACTGATTAAAATAAATAGTATGTACTGTTTGGAGCCTAAAAAAATTGACGACGCTGAATTCGTATTTTTCTATAATTTATTATTAATTTTTTCAATTCTTTTCTTAAACGAACAAATGGGATTATCAAAGGATTAAAAATTACACCGAAATAATAAAAAAAATAGAAAATTGCAACCCATCTGATTAAAATCAAAAGTACGTGTTGTTTGGAGTTTAAAAATATTGGTATCGCAAAATTTCGCTCTCTATGATGATTTATTATTGATTTTTTGAATTCTTTCCAAATGGGATTGTCAAAGAATTAAAAATTACAGAAAAATTATTAAAATGTAGAAAATCGCAATCCAAATGATTGAAATAAAAGAAAAGTATTCTCTAGAGTTTAAAAAAATTGGTGGCGCTGAATTCAGAAACCCCTATGATTTATTATTAAATTTTTGAATTCTTTTCTAAAATGTTAAAAATTGGATTATCTAATAATTAAAAATTGCACAAAAATTATTACAAAATAGAAAATCGTAAACCAACTGATTAAAATAAAAGGTACGTGTTATCTGGAGTCTAAAAAAATTGGAGGCACTTAATTTGCACTCTACTATGATTTATTATTAATTTTTAAATTCTTTCCTAAAATAGAAATAAGGGATTGTCAAAAAATTAAAAATTTATGTAAGAATTTTAAAATATGGAAATACGCAATCCAAATGATTAAAATTAAAAGTACGTATTGTCTGGAGTATAAAAAAATTGGCGACGCAGAATTCCCACACTCTTATGATTTATTATTAATTTTTTGAATTCTTTACCAAAAAGATAAAAAAAGGGATTGTCAAAGAATTAAAAATTCCAGAAAAAGTATTAAAATATAGAAAATCGCAATCCAAATGACTAAAAGAAAAAGTAAGTATTTTCTGGAGTCTAAAACAATTGGCAGCGCTGAATTCAGACTCTCCTATGATTTATTATTGATTTTTTGAATTCTTTTCTAAAATGGGAAAAATAGCGTGTTAAATAATTACAAATTACAAAAAAATAGAAAATTGCAATCCAATTGATTAAAATTAAAAGTACTAATTGTCTGGGGTATAAAACAATTCACGGCGCTAAATTCGGACACTCCTACGATTTATTATTAATTGTTTTCCTAAAAATGGGATTGTCAAATAATTAGCAATTGCAAAAAAATTATTAAACAATGAAAATTGCAATCCAACAAAGTAAAATATAATGTACATGTTGGTTGGAGTCTAAAAACATTGGCGGCGTTGAATTTAGACTCTCTGATGATTTATTATAAAATTTTTGAATTCTTTCCTCAAATGCAAAAAAAGGATTGCCAAAGAATTAAAAATTACATAAAAATTATTAAAAAATAGTAAATTACAATCCAACTGATTAAAATAAATAGTATGTACTGTTTGGAGTCTAAAAAAATTGAAAACACTGAATTTGTACTTTTCTATAATTTATTATTAATTTTTTCAATTCTTTTCTCAAATGAAAAAATGAGATTATCAAAGGATTAAAAATTACACCAAAATAATAAAAAAAAATAGAAAATTGCAACCCATATGATTAAAATCAACAGTACGTGTTGTCTAGAGTTTAAAAAAATTGGGATCGCAAAATGGAAATAAGGGATTGTCAAAAAATTAAAATTTAAGAAAGAATTTTAAAATATGGAAATTCGACATCCAAGTGATTAAAATTAAAAATAATTATGATCTGGAGTATAAAAAAATTGGCAACGCAGAATTCGTACCCTTTTATGATTTATTATTAATTTTTTGAATTCTTTACCAAAAAGGGAAAAAAGGGATTGTTAAGGAATTAAAAATTCCAGAAAAATTATTAAAATATAGAAAATCGCATTCCAAATGACTAAAATAAAAGGCAAGTAGTGTTTGGAGTCTAAAAAAATTGGCAATGCCAAATTCAGACTCTCCTATGATTTATTATTGAATTTTTGAATTCTTTTCTAAAATGGAAAAAATAGCGTGTTAAATAATTAAAAATTACAAAAAAAATAGAAAATTGCAATCCAACTGATTAAAATTAAAAGTACTAATTGTTTGGGGTATAAAAAAATTGGCGGCGCTAAATTTGGACACTCCTACGATTTATTATTAATTTTTTTTCCTAAAAAAAGAAAAAAGGGATTGTCAAATAATTAAAATTTGCAAAAAAATTATTAAAACAATGAAAATTGCAATCCAACTTAATAAAATAAAAGGTACATGTTGGTTGTAGTCTAAAAAAATTGGTCGCGTTGAATTCAGACTCTCTTATGATTTATTATAAATTTTTTGAATTCATTCCTCAACTGGAAAAAATGGATTGCCAAAGAATTAAAAATTACAAAAAAATTATTAAAAAATTGTAAATTGCAATCCAACTGATTAAAATTAATAGTATGTACTGTTTGGAATCTAACAAAATTGGCGACTCTGAATTCGTACTTTTCTATAATTTATTATTAATTTTTTCATTTCTTTTCTCAAATTAAAAAATGGGATATCACAGGATTAAAAATTTCACCAAAATAATAAAAAAAGTAGAAAAATGCAACCCATCTGATTAAAATCAAAAGTACGTGTTGCCTGGAGTTCAAAAAAAATGGGATCGCAAATTTCGCACTCTATTATGATTTATTATTGACTTTTTGAATTCTTCCCAAATAGGATTGTCAAAGGATAAAAAATTGCAAAAAAATTATTAAAATGTAGAAAATCGCAATCCAAATGATGAAAATAAGAGGTAAGTATTCTCTGGAGTTTAAAAAAATTGGTGGCACTGAATTCAGAAACCCCTATGGTTTATTATTAATTTTTTGAATTCTTTTCTCAAATGGAAAAATTGGATTATCTAATAATTAAAAATTGCACAAAAATTATTACAAAATAGAAATTGTAATCCAACAGATTAAAATAAAAGGTACAAGTAATCTAGAGTCTAAAAAAAAATTGCAACCCAACTGATTAAAATCAAATGCACGTGTTGTCTGCAGTTTAAAAAAATTGGAATCGCAAATGGGATTGTCAAAAAAATTTATTTTTGATTTTTTGAATTCTTTCCAAATGGGATTGTCAAAGAATTAAAAATTGCAAAAAAAATTATTAAAATGTAGAAAATCACAATCAAATGATTAAAAAAAAGTAAGTATTCTCTGGGGTTTAAACAAAATTGGTGACGTTGAATTCAGAAACCCCTATGATTTATTATTAATTTTTTGAATTTTTTCTAAAATTGAAAAAATTGGATTATCTAATAATTAAAAATTGCACAAAAATTATTATAAAATAGAAAATTGTAATCCAACTGATTAAAATTAAAAGAACTTGTTCTCTGGAGTCTAAAAAAATTGGCAGCGCTGAATTTGCACTCTACAATGATTTATTATTAATTTTTTAAATTCCTTCCTAAAATGGAAATAAGGGATTGTCAAAAAATTGAAAATTTAAGAAATAATTTTAAAATATGGAAATTCACAATCCAAATGATTAAAATTAAAAGTAAGTATTCTCTAGAGTCTAAAAAAATTGGCAGCACCGAAGTTAGACTCTCCTATGATTTATTATTAATTTTTTGAATTATTTTATAAAATGGAAAAATAGCGTGTTAAATAATTAAAAATTACAAAAAAATTATTAGGAAATAGAAAATTGCAATGCAACTGATTAAAATTAAAAGTACTAATTGTCTGGGGTATAAAAAAATTGGCGGCACTAAATTCGGACACTCCTACGATTTATTATTAATTTTTTTTCCTAAAAATGGAAAAAAGGGTTTGTCAAATAATTCAAAATTGCAGAAAATTATTAAAACTATTAAAATTGCAATCCAACTAAGTAAAATAAAAAGTACATGTTGGTTGGAGTCTAAAACAATTGGTGCCGCTGAATTCAGACTCTCTAATGATTTATTATAAATTTTTTGAATTCTTTCCTCAAATGAAAAAAAAAAAAAGGATTGCCAAAGGATTAAAAATTACAGAATACTTATTATAAAATAGTAAATTGCAATCCAACTGATTAAAATAAATATTATGTACTGTTTGGAGTCTAAAAAAATTACCGACGCTGAATTCGTACTTTTCTATAATTTATTATTAATTTTTTGACTTCTTTTCTCAAATGAAAAAATGGGATTATCAAAGAATTAAAAATTACACCAAAATAATTATAAAAAAAAATTGCAACCCAACTGATTAAAATCAAAAGTACGTGTTGTCTGGAGCTTAAAAAAATTGGGATCGCAAAAATTTGCACTCTATTATGATTTATTATTGATTTTTTGAATTCTTTCCAAATGGGATTGTCAAAGAATTAAAAATTACAAGAAAATTATTAAAATGTAGAAAATCGCATTCCAAATGATTAAAATAAAAGGTAAGTATTATCTGGAGTTTAAAAAAATAGGTGGCGCTAAATTCAGAAACCCCTATGATTTATTATTAATTTTTTGAATTCTTTTCTAAAGTGGAAAAAATTGGATTATCTAATAATTAAAAATTGCACAAAAATTATTACAAAATAGAAAATTGTAATCCAACTGATTAAAATAAAAGGGACGTGTTCTCTGGAGTCTAAAAAAATTGACGACGTTGAATTTGCACTCTACTATGATTTATTATTATTTAAAAAAAAAAGGGATTGTCAAAGAATTAAAAATTTGAGAAAAATTATTAAAATATAGAAAATCTCAATCCAAATGACTAAAATAAAAAGTAAGTGTTCTCTGGAGTTTAAAAAAATTGGCAACGCTGAATTTGAACACTCTTATGATTTATTATTAATTTTTTGATTTCTTTCCTAAAATATTAAAAAATGGATTGCCAAAGAATTAAAAATTGTTGAAAAATTATTAAAAAAATAGAAAATTGCAATCCAACTGATTAAAATAAAAAGTATGTATTGTCTGGAGTTTAAAAATATTGGCGACGCTGAATTTGGACTCACCTTTGATTTATTATTATTTTTTTGAATTCTTTTCTAAAATGAAAAAAAAAAAAGATTCTCAAAGAATTAGAAATTGCACCAAAATTGTTAAAAACTAAAAAAATGCAATCCAACTGATTAAAAAAAATTATGTGTTGTCTGGAAGTCTAAAAAAATTGGCAACGCTGAATTCGAACACTTTTATGATTTATTATTAATTTTTTGAATTCTTTCCTAAAATGAAAAAAAAATGGATTGAAAAAGAGTTAAAAATTACAAAAAAAATTGTTAAAATATAGAAAATTGGAATCCAAATGATTAAAATTAAAAGTACTAATTGTCTGGGGTATAAACAAATTGGCGGCGCTAAATTCGGAATCTCCTATGATTTATTATTTATTTTTTATTTTTTAATGAAATAGAAAAAAGGGATTGTCAAATAATTAAAAATTACAAAAAAATATTAAAACAATGAAAATTGTAATCCAACTAAGTAAAATAAAAAGTAAATGTTGTCTGGAGTCTAACAAAATTGGTGGCGCTGAATTTAGACTCTCTTATGATTTACTATAAATTTTTTGAATTCTTTCCTCAAATGAAAAAAAAAAAAGGGATTGCAAAAGAATTAAAAATTCCAAAAAAATTATTAAAATATAGAAAATCACAATTCAAATGACTAAAATAAAAAGTATTCTCTGGAGTCTAAAAAAATTGGCAGCGTTGAATTCAAACACTCTTACGATTTATTTTTATTTTTTTAATTCTTTCCTAAAATAGAAAAAAATGGATTGTCAAAGAATTAAAAATTGCTAAAATTATTTAAAAAAATAGAAAATTGCAATCCAACTGATTAAAATAAAAAATACGTATTGTCTGGAGTCTAAAAAAATTGGCGGCGCTGAAATCGGACTCACCTTTGATTTATTATTATTTTTTTGAATTCTTTCCTAAAATGAAAAAAAAATGGGATTCCCAAAGAATTAGAAATTGCACCAAAATTGTTAAAAAAATAAAAAAAAATTGTAATCCAACTGATTAAAATAAAAAGTACGTGTCGTCTGGAATCTAAAAAAACTTACAACGCTGAATTCGGACACTCTTATGATTTATTATTAATTTTTTCCTAAAATGTAAAAAATGGATTGTAAAAGAGTTAAAAATTATAGAAAATTGTTAAAATATAGAAAATTGGAATCCAAATGATTAAAATAAAAAGTAAGTATTCTCTGAAGTCTAAAAATTTGGCGGCACTGAATTCGGAATCTCCTGCAATTTATAACTAATTTTTTGAATTTTTTCCCAAAATGGAAATAACGTAGTTTTGAGAGACGAAGCGATGAAATTCGACGCAAAACTGACACGACTAATGACAGAGCCATGAGTATTGATCGTTAGTTTGATCCGAATCAAATACCACTAGTCTCAATCCCTTGTGAGTCTAAACCTTTTTAAAAATTATCAAAAAATAGAAAATTATACGAAAATTTTCAAAAAGTAAAAAATTTAAGTCAAACTGATTAAAACAAAAACACGGTTCGTCTGGAGTTTGAAAAAAAATTGGCGGCGTTAAATTCATAATCTCCTTTGGTTTATTATTAATTTTTTGAATTATGTTCTTAAATGGCAAAAATGCGGTTTTGAGAGCCTCAACGATGGAATTCGGCGCAAAATTGATAGGGCTGATGGCATAGCCATGAGTCTTGATCGTTGGCTTGATCTAAATCAAATACCACAGGTCTCAAAGCATTCTGAGTCCGAGCTATTTCAGCCACCTTTTCTTCTTCATTTTCAATTATTCAAAAATTATAAAAAATTAGAAAATTGCATAAAAATTTTAAAAAATAAACAATTACAAAAAAAATATTTAAAAAATATAAAATTGCAATCTAGTAGATTTAAATAAAAGCACGTTTAAGCTGGAGTCTAAAAAAATAGGCGTTGCTGAATTCGGAATCTCCTGTTATTTATTATTAATTTTCTTAATTCTTTCCTAAATTAGAAAAAAATGAATTTTAAGCCCTAAACGATGGAATTTGGCGCAAAAACTGACAAAGCTCATGGCTCTTGATCGTTGGCCCAATCCGGATCAAATACCACTAGTCTCAATGTATTCTAAGTCCGAATCATTTCAATCACCTATTTTTCATCGTCCTCAATTATTAAAAAACTACACAAAAATTATCAAAAACTAAAAAATTGCAATCTAAGTAATTAAAATAAAAGCACGATTCTTCTAGAGTCTAAAAAAGTTTGTGACGCTGAATTCAAAATCGTCTGAGATTTATTATTAATTTTTTCGAATTTTTTTCTAAAATGTTAAAAACTGTGTTTTGAGGACCTAAACGATAGAATTTAACGCAAAATTGATGGCTTGTGACATGATCGTTGCCCGATTTGGATCAAATACAACTGGTCTCAATCCATTCTTAGTCCGAGCCATATCAGCCACCTATTCGACATCATTCCCAATTATTTGAATATTATAAAAAAACTAGAAAATTTCATAAAAAATTATCAAAAAATGGATAATTTCAATCTAACTAATTAAAATAAAAGCACGGTTCGTCTCGAGTCTAAAAAAATTGGCGACGCAGAATTCAGAATCTCCTGTGATTTATTATTAATTTTTTAAATTCTTTCTAAAAATGGAAATAATGGGAGTTTTGATGGCCTAAACGAGAACTTTGGCACAAAATTGACAAGGCTCATGACATAGCCATGAATCTTCATCGTTGGCCCGATCCAAATTAAACACCATTAGTCTTAATCCATTCTGAGTCCAAATCATTTCAGCAATCTATTTTACATCATCCCCAATTATAAAAAAAAATGTATTTAAAAAATAGAAAATCAAAAACAATTATCAATATATAAAAAATTGCAATCTAACTGATTAAAATAAAAGCACAATTCGTCTGTAGTCTAAAAAAATAGCGGCGCTGAATTCGAAATCTTTTTTGAATTCTTTCCTAAAATAGAAAAAATGGTATTTTGGGGGCCTAAACGATGGAATTCGGTGCAAAACTAACCGAACTCTTGACATAGTCATGAGTCTTGATCATTGGCCCGATCAGAATCAAATACCATTGGTCTTAATTCACTTTTAGTCCGAGCCTTTTTAGTCACATATTCTACATCATCCTCAATTATTCAAAAATTATAAAAAAAACTAGAAAATTTCTCAAAAAAGTTGAAAATTTCAATCTAAGTGATTAAAATAAAAGCGCAGTTCGTCTGGAGTTTAAAAAAATAGGCGAATCTGAATTTGGAATCTCTTGTGATTTATTATTAATTTTTCAAATTCTTTCTTAAAATGGAAATAACGGGGTTTTACGGGCCCAAATGATGGAAATTTGGTGCAAAATTGATAGGGGCTCATGGCAATGCCATGAGTCTTGATTATTGGCCCGATCCGAATTAAATACCATTGGTCTCAATCCATTCTGAGTCCGAACCATTTCAGCAACGTACTCTACATCATCCCCTATTATTAAAAAATTATCAACAAAAAACAAAAAATTACACAAAAATTATTAAAAGTATAAAACTACAATCTAACTGATTAAAATAAAAGCACAGTTCGTTTGGAGTCTAAAAAATTGGCGGCCCTAAATTCAGAATCTTCTATGATTTATTATTAATTTTTTGAATTCTTTCCTAAAATTGCAAAAAGAGGGTTTTGAGAGCCTAAACGATGGAATTCGGTGCAAAATTGACAAGGCTCATTATAGCCATGAGTCTTGATTATTGGCCCGATTTAGATCGAATATCACTTATCTCAATCTATTTTGAGTCGTAGCCATTTAGCCACCTATTTTCCCAATTATTTGAAAATTATCAAAAAATAAAAAATTGCTCAAAAATTATCAAAAGATAGATAATTTCTATCTAATTTATTAAACTAAAAGCACACATTTCGTCTAGAGTCAAAAAAAAAATTGGCGACGCTGAATTGTCACTCTACTATGATTTATTATTAATTTTTTAAATTCTTTCCTAAAATGGAAATAATAGATTGTCAAAAAATTAAAAATTTAAGAAAGAATTTTAAAATAAAAATTAAGTATGCTCTAGAGTATAAAAAAATTGGCGATGCAGAATTCCCACACTCTGGATTTCTTGTTAATTTTTTGAATTCTTTTCTGAAATGGGAAAAAGAGAGTGTTAAATAATTAAAAATTATAAAAACAATTTAAAAAATATATAAAATTACAATCCAACTAATTAAAATTAAAAGTAGTAAATGTCTGGGGTATAAAAAAATTGGCGGCGCTAAATTCGGACACTCCTACGATTTATTATTAATTTTTTCCTAAAATGGAAAAAAGGGATTGTCAAATAATTAAAAATTACAGAAAAAATATTAAAAAAGAAAATTGCAATCCAACTAAATAAAATAAAAAGTAAATGTTGGTTGGAGTCTAAAAAAATTTGCGATGCTGAATTCAGACTCTCTGATGATTTATTATAAAGTTTTGGAATTTTTTCCTCAAATGAAAAAAAAAAGGATTGCCAAAGAATTAAAAATTGCAGAAAAATTATTAGAATGTAGAAAATCGCAATCCAAATGATTAGAATAAAAAGTAAGTATTCTCTGGAGTTTAAAAAAATTGGTGGTACTAAACTCAGAAACCCCTATGATTTATTAATATGTTTTTGAATTCTTTTGTAAAATTGAAAAAATTGGATTATATAACAATTAAAAATTGCACTAAAATTATTTCAAAATAGAAAATTGTAATCCAACTGATTAAAATAAAAGGTACGTGTTATCTGGAGTCTGAAAAATTAGTGACGCTGAATTTGCACTCTACTATAATTTAATATTAATTTTTTAAATTCTTTCCTAAAATGGAAATAAGGGTTTTTAAAAAACTAAAATTTAAGAAAGAATTTTAAAATATGGAAATTCGCAATCCAAATGATTAAAATTAAAAGTAAATATTGTCTGGAGTATAAAAAAATTGGTGACGCAAAATTCTCACACTCCTATCATTTATTATTAATTTTTTGAATTCTCACCTAAAATGGAAAAAAAAAAGCGTGTTAAATAATTAAAAATTATAAAAAAAATTAATAAAAAATAGAAAATTGCAATCCAATTGATTAAAATTAAAAGTGCTAATTGTCTGGGGTATAAAAAAATTGTCGGCGCTAAATTCGGACACTCCTATGATTCATTTTAATTTTTTTCCTAAAATAGAAAAACGGGATTGTCAAATAATTAAACATTGCAGAAAAATTATTAAAACAATGAAAATTGCAATCTAACTAAGTAAAATAAAAAGTACATGTTGGTCGGAGTCTAAAAAAATTGGCGGTGCTAAATTCAGACTCTCTGATGATTTATTATAAATTTTTGGAATTCTTTCCTCAAATGGAAAAAAAGGGTTGCCAAAGAATTAAAAATTGTAGAAAAATTATTAAAACAATGAAAATTGCAATCCAACTAAATAAAATAAAAAGTACTTGTTGGTTGGAGTCTAAAAATTGGCGTCGCAGAATTTAGATTCTCTGATGATTTATTATAAATATTTTGAATTCTTTCCTCAAATGGAAAAAAAGGATTACCAAAGAATAAAAAATTGCCAAAAAATTATTAAAACAATGAAAATTGCAATCCAACTAAGTAAAATAAAAAGTACATGTTGGTTGGAGTATAAAAAATATGGTGACGCTGAATTCAGACTCTCTGATGATTTATTATAAATTTTTGGAATTCTTTCCTCAAAGGGAAAAAAATGGATTGTCAAGGAATTAAAAATTGTTGAAAAATTATTAAAACAATGAAAGTTGCAATCCAACTAAGTAAAATAAAAAGTACATGTTGGTTGGAGTCTAAAAAATTGGCGGCGCTGAATTCAGACTCTCTGATGATTTATTATAAATTTTTGAAATTCTTTCCTCAAATGGAAAAAAAAGGATTGCCAAAGAATTAAAAATTATAAAAAAATTATTAAAAATTAGTAAATTACAAACCAACTGATTAAAATAAATAGTATGTACTACTTGGAGTCTAAAAAAATTGGCGACAATGAATTCATACTTTTCTATAATTTATTATTAATTTTTTGAATTCTTTTCTCCAATGAAAAAATGGGATTATTAAAGGATTAAAAATTACACCAAAATAATTAAAAAATAGAAAATTGCAACCCAACTAATTAAAATCAAAAGTACATGTTGTCTAGAGTTTAAAAAAATTGGGATCACTAATTTTCGCACTCTATTATGATTTATTATTGATTTTTTGAATTCTTTCCAAATGGGATTGTCAAAGAATTAAAAATTGTAGAAAAATTATTACGAAATAGAATATTGTAATCCAACTGATTAAAATAAAAGGTATGTGTTAACAAGAGCCTAAAAAAATTGACGGCGCTGAATTTGCACTCTACTATGATTTATTATTAATTTTCTAAATTCTTTCCTAAAATTGAAATAAGGGATTGTCAAAAAATTAAAATTTAAGAAAGATTTTTGAAATATGGAAATTCGAAATCCAAATGATTAAAATTAAAAGTATGTATTGTCTGGAGTATAAAAAAATTGGCGACGCAGAATTCCCACACTCTTAAGATTTATTTTTAAATTTGCATTCTAATATGATTTATTAATAATCTTTTAAATTCTTTCCTAAAATGGATATAAGGGGTTGTCAAAAAATTAAAAATTTAAGAAAGTATTTTAAAATATGGAAATTCACAATCCAAATGATTAAAATAAAAATTACCTATTCTCTGGAGTATAAAAAAATTGGCGACGCAGAATTCGCACACTCTATGATTTGTTATTAATTTTTTGAATTCATTTCTAAAATAGAAAAAATAGAGTGATAAAAAATTAAAAATTATAAAAACATATTAAAAAATGAAAAAATTGCAATCCAACTAATTAAAATTAAAAGTACTAATTGCCTGGGGTATAAAAAAAGTAGTTGCGCTAAATTCAGACACTCCAACGATTTATTATTAATTTTTTTTTCCTAAAATGGAAAAAGAGATTGTCAAATAATTAAAAATTACAGAAAAATTATAAAAACAATGAAAATTGTAATCCAACTAAGTAAAATAAAAAGTACATGCTGGTTGGAGTCTAAAAAATTGGCGGGGCTGAATTCAGACTCTCTGAAGATTTATTATAATTGTTTTTAATTCTTTCCTCAAATCAAAAAAAAAAAAAGGAATTGCCAAAGAATTAAAAATTGCAGAAAAATTATTAAAAAATAGTAAATTACAATCTAACTGATTAAAATAAATAGTATGTACTGTTTGGAGTCTAAAAAATTTGGCGACGCAGAATTCATACTTTTCTATAATTTAATATTAATTTTTTCAATTCTTTTCTCCAATGAAAAAATGGGATTATCAAAGGATTAAAATTTACACCAAAATAATAAAAAAATAAAAAATTGCAACCCTACTGATTAAAATCAAAAGTACGTGTTGTCTGGAGTTTAAAAAAATTGGGATCGCAAATTTTCGCACTCTATTATGATTTATTATTGATTTTTTGAATTCTTTCCAAATGGGATTGTCAAAGAATTAAAAATTACAGAAAAATTATTAAAATATAGAAAATCGCAATCGAAATGATTAAAATAAATGGTAAGTATTCTTTGGAGTTTAAAAAAATTGGTGGCGCTGAATTCAGAAACCCCTATGGTTTATTATTAATTTTTTGAATTCCCTTATAAAATGTAAAAAATTGGATTATCTAATAATTTGAAATTGCACAAAAGTTATTTTGAAGGAGAGAATTGTACTCCAATGGATTAAAGTAAAAGGTACAGGTTATCTGGTGTCTAAAAAAATTGGCGGCTTAGAATTTGCACTCTATTATGATTTATTATTATTTTTTAAATTCTTTCCAAAAATGGAAATAAGGGATTGTCAAAAAATTAAAATTGAAGAAAGAATTTTAAAATATGGAAATTCGCAATCCAAGTGATTAAAATTAAAAGTAACAATTATCTGGAGTATAAAAAAATTGGCGACGCAGAATTCGCACACTCTTATGATTTATTATTAATTTTTTGAATTATTTACCAAAAAGAGAAAAAAGGGATTGTCAAAGAATAAAAAATTCCAGAAAAATTATTGAAATATAGAAAATCGCAATCCAAATGACTAAAATAAAAAGTAAGTATTCTCTGGAGTCTAAACAAATTGGCATCGCCGAATTCAGACTCTCCTATGATTTATTATTGATTTTTTGAATTCTTTTTTAAAATAGAAAAAATTGAGTGTTAAATAATTAAAAATTAAAAAAAAATAAAAAATTGCAATCCAACTGATTAAAATTAAAAGTACTAATTGTCTGGGTATAAAAAAATTGGCGACGCTAAATTCGGACACTCCTACGATTTATTATTAATTTGTTTCCAAAAAATGGAAAAAAGGGCTTGTCAAACAATTAAAATTTGCAGAAAAATTATTAAAACAATGAAAATTGCAATCCAACTAAGTAAAATAAAAAGTACATGTTGGTTGGAGTCTAAAAAAATTGGCGGTGCAGAATTCAGACTCTCTGATGATTTATTATTAATTTTTTGAATTCTTTCCTCAAATAGAAAAAAAGGATTGCCAAAGAATTAAAAATTACATTAAAATTATTAGAAAATAGTAAATTGCAATCCAATTGATTAAAATAAATAGTATGTACTATTTGGAGTCTAAAAAAATTGACGATGCTGAATTCGTACTATTCTATAATTTATAATTAATTTTTTCAATTTTTTTCTCAAATGAAAAAAATGGGATTATGAAAGGATTAAAAATTACACCAAAATAATAAAAAAATAACAAATTGCAACCCATCTGATTAAAATCAAAAGTACGTGTTGTCTAGAGTTTAAAAAAATTGGGATCGCAAATTTTCGCACTCTATTATGATTTATTATTGATTTTTTGAATTGTTTCCAAATAGGATTGTCAAAGGATAAAAAATTGCAGAAAAATTATTAAAATGTAGAAAATCGCCAACCAAATGATTAAAATAAAAGGTAAGCATTCTCTGGAGTTTAAAAAAATTGGTGGCATTGAATTCCGAAACCCCTATGGTTTATTATTAATTTTTTGAATTCTTTTCTAAAATTGAAAAAATTGGATTATCTAATAATTTGAAATTGCACTAAAATTGTTACGAAAGAGAAAATTGTAATCCAACTGATTAAAATAAAGGTACGGTTATCTGGAGTCTAAAAAATTGGCGGGGCAAAATTTGAACTCTACTATGATTTATTATTAATTTTTTAAATTCTTTCCTAAAATGGAAATAAGGGATTGTCAAAAAATTAAAATTTAAGAAAGAATTTTAAAATATGGAAATTTGCAATCCAAATGATTAAAATTAAAAGTAATTTTTATCTGGAGTATAAACAAATTGGCATCGCAGAATTCGCACATTCTTATGATTTATTATAAATTTTTTGAATTCTTTACCAAAAAGAGAAAAAATGGATTTTCAAAGAATTAAAAATTCTAGAAAAATTATTAAAATATAGAAAATCGCAATCCAAATGACTAAAATAAAAAGTAAGTATTCTCTAGAGTATAAAAATATTGGTGACGCCGAATTCAGATTCTCCTATGATTTATTATTGATTTTTTGAATTCTTTCCTAAAACTGAAAAAATTGCGTGTTAAATAATTAAAAATTACAAAAAAATAGAAAATTGCAATCCAAATGATTAAAATTAAAAGTACTAATTATCTGTGGTATAAAATAATTGGCGGCGCTATATTCGGACACTCCTACAATTTATTATTAATTTGTTTTCCTAAAAATGGAAAAAGGGATTGTCATAATTAAAATTTGCAAAAAAATTATTAAAACAATGAAGTTGCAATCCAACTAAGTAAAATAAAAAGTACATGTTGGTTGGAATCTAACAAAATTGGCGGCGCTGAATTCAGGCTCTCTGATGATTTATTATAAATTTTTTGAATTTTTTCCTCAAATGGAAAAAAAGGATTGCAAAAGAATTAAAAATTATAGAAAAATTATTAAAAAATAGTAAATTGCAATCCAACTGATTAAAATGAAATGTACATGTTTGTTGGAGTCTAAAAAAATTGGCGGCACTGAATTCAGACTCTCTGATGATTTATTATAAACTTTTTGAATTCTTTCCGCAAATGGAAAGAAAGGATTGCCAAAGAATTAAAAATTGCAGAAAAATTATTAAAACAATGAAAATTGCAATCCAACTAAGTAAAATAAAAAGTACATGTTGGTTAGAGTCAAAACAAATTGGCGGCGCTGAATTCAAACTCTCTAATGATTTATTATAAATTTTTTGAATTCTTTTTTCAAAAGGAAAAAAAAAAAAAAAAGATTGCCAAAGAATTAAAAATTGCATAAAAATTATTAAAAATAGTAAATTGCAATCCAACTGATTAAAATTAATAGTATGTACTGTTTGGAGGGTAAAAAATTGGTTACACTAAGTTCATACTTTTCTATAATTTATTATTAATATTTTGAATTCTTTTCTGAAATGAAAAAAATGGGATTATCAAAGGATTAAAAATTACACCAAAATAATATAAAAATAGAAAATTGCAACCCAACTGATTAAAATCAAATGTACGTGTTGTCTGCAGTTTAAAAAAATGGGAATCGCAAATGGGATTGTCAAAAAAATTATTTTTGATTTTTAAATTCTTTCCAAAAGGGATTGTCAAAGAATTAAAAATTGCAAAAAAATTATTAAAATGTAGAAAATCACAATCCAAATGATTAAAAAAAAGGTAAGTATTCTCTGGGGTGACGTTGAATCAGAAACCCCTATGATTTATTATTAATTTTTTGAATTATTCTAAAATGGAAAAAATTGGATTATCTAATAATTAAAAATTGCACAAAAATTATTATAAAATAGAAAATTGTAATCCAACTGATTAAAATAAATAGGACGTGTTCTCTAGAGTCTAAAAAAGTTGGCAGCGCTGAATTTGCACTCTACAATGATTTATTATTAATTTTTTAAATTCCTTCCTAAAATGGAAATAAGGGATTGTCAAAAATTGAAAATTTAAGAAAGAATTTTAAAATATGGAAATTCACAATCCAAATGATTAAAATTAAAAGTAAGTATTCTCTGGAGTCTAAAAAAATTGGCAGCGCCGAAGTTAGACTCTCCTATGATTTATTATTAATTTTTTGAATTATTTTATAAAATGGAAAAATAGAGTGTTAAATAATTAAAAATTACAAAAAAATTATTAGGAAATAGAAAATTGCAATGCAACTGATTAAAATTAAAAGTACTAATTGTCTGGGGTATAAAAAATTGGCGGCGCTAAATTCGGACACTCCTACGATTTATTATTAATTTTTTTTCCTAAAATGGAAAAAAGGGTTTGTCAAATAATTCAAAATTGCAGAAAAATTATTAAAACTATTAAAATTGCAATCCAACTAAGTAAAATAAAAAGTACATGTTGGTTGGAGTCTAAAACAATTGGTGCTGCTGAATTCAGACTCTCTAATGATTTATTATAAATTTTTTTGAATTCTTTCCTCAAATGA
>CAUOFW020006186.1:0-24746 GCA_963454935.2 Ilex paraguariensis | reverse complement strand
ACCCATAATCAATTGACTATGGGTGAGTGACACCTCAAGTATATAAACCAACCTTGGCCGTATTAATTATTAGATGTGACAGGTGGACTATGGGTGTGTGTGTGTGTGTGTGTGTGTGTGTGTGTGCTGCCACATATGTCACTTTAGAACACCTAACAGAGATCCCAAAGCAGACAAAGTTGTTTCAAGCATTGTCATTGCATACTTCAAGAGATACGGGGTGCAATCTTACATTCCACCAGGGCATGGTCTACCTAGCTCCCCACAGATCGCAAGACGGGCATCTTTCTGGAGAAGCTCCACAGCAAGGACATCACTTGCCTGCCAATTAGCAAGCATAGGCAATATTACTGGTAATTGCATAAGGCAAAAAGAAACAATAATGTGTGTGAAAAGCTACATGAAATATCAACTATGTAAATTTTAATTGATCATACATTTGAGGCCATAGAAATCACATATGCTCCTAGGGAATCACTTCCCAACTCAGCAGCCACTCGGAAGGTATCCAGGACTTCTCTAACATCAGCGGCAACCTGGAAAAATCCATTCGAGAAGATGAGGGGAAAAATAAGATAAAGTTGATCTAGAAAATATAACAAACAACTTTCACAGACACCATGGTGTGCAGAAAATGCACAGCAAGGAACTACCATAATCCAACCCGAGACATTAAGAAAAATGTGGAAATTTCATAAGAAATCATCACCTACACCATTCTCAACTCATTTTATGAAATTTCTTAGCATGATTTCCAAATGGTGTCACCATGCTATCAAGGAGAATATTGGCTCGAGGAAAACAAAGGAAGGAGGTACTAGCAACCATAAGCACATCATTTTGCTATCATAATACGTCTACTGCATTGAACAGGGTGACACAGATTGTGATTGAACCCATTATGCAATTAATGCATCCAGGAATCCACCTTTTGGTTTTCGCATCATCCTTTCTGGTATCAACTTACGTCCCTATATAACAACTGACCGTGGAATTAAATTCAGTTCTAGACTCTTTTGGACTAAATCCTACTCTTTGGAAGCCGAAGTGTGCAACAAAAGGCAGAAGACTGTCACGTAGATTTTCTCTCCTAAGACAGGGAGTACTTACACACCTAAACTTGTAGCATTGCTCGCACAAAGGCTGAAAAGAAATATAAGATTTACTTCCCTCTTCAAACTGGAATGCTACCCAAAACCCATTGCACCTCTTCACCGCCAGAGCCACATAATGACTTTGATTGATAGGTACTACACTGGATCTAGTTGGACCCTTTAATGATAAAAAGGGGGAAAAGGCAGTTGTTCCTTTCCATCTAAAGAAAAGAAGGGGGGAGGAGGGGGAGGATAGTTGTATACCAAAGAACTTTCACCACGGTTGTCATAATTTTGATGCTAAAAACAGAAATCCTTAATAGTGTTTCATCCTACAAAGGATAACAAGTCAACGTTTTCACAATTCACAATTAGTCTAATATGACAGTATAACCTTACCTCTATCGTTGGAGGAACCAGAGGCCTCTTCCCTTTCAGCTCTCTTGTTAGAAATTCCAGTCTTCTTTCTTCATCCCACTCACTGTATGTACCCATATCCAGATATCTGGCAATTGCATCAAGTGCTTCAGAGTGTCTACCAGATTCCTGGTAAATAGCAAAATTAGTCATAACAAATTACCTGAACAAGTTACAGCCTGCAGTTTAAAACACACCTGACGCAAGTCAAGCTTCAGTAAAACCATCCCAAACGTAGCCACTCTTCTGATTAGGTCAGCAAGCCGACCATCAGCCAAAACCCCAGAACCACATGATCGCTGCAAAACATCAGGGTATCACATTGGCAAAAAATGTTGTTATTCTTCATAAATCTTTTGTTTTTCTTTCTTTTGCTGCATGTAGTGTGTGGTGGGTGTCCATGGGGGCTGGGATGGGGTTAGATACAGCGGGGAGGAGCAGGCCATATGTGCAAGAATATGTTGGTATATATATACTAAAAATAACCCCATGTCTGAAGACAGTCTGTAATACCAAAAATTGGGCATTGATCGTGCAACGATTATATTTTAAATTGTAATTTATTATTTTCTTTAATTACACAATTTAAAATTAAAGTAAATAGAAAGAAAATAAGATGGAGGGAGGGAAGAGAGAAGAGAAATATAGGTTTGGAATAGTGGGGTTGTCTGATATTCAAAAGCGTGTTAGTTGAATTGTCTAACATTGGAAGCTGTGCAAAAAAGATGTTTTTGGGCGGTTTTGGAATGAATTCTATGTCATTAGATGAAATTGGAGGAAGATTGTAGTAATTTAAACCGTTGTTATGCTTTTATTACTGTGCAATTCAAATTGCTAGCTGTAATATGAGATAGATTTTATTGCATACCAGAGAATCATAGCATAGAAGAAGTGGCTCCAAAAGTTGATCTGATGTTTCATAAAAATCACAAGGATCCTGTTCACAAGGAAGATCCTCTAGAAGAAGCTCCAGCCGCTTCCGTGTCTTCATAAGCTGAATTACAGGCAAAGGAAGTGAGGGAACAATGGGAAAAAAAAAAAGAAGCAATCTATAGGTGTTGCTTCCTAAGTATGAGTCACCCATAAGAAAAGCGTTGACGCTATCTTCCTGGATCACAGGTCTTTCTCCCAACACAATACACAATTTTGGTTCATATAGCATACCATATCCTTGCTCCTCCACAAAGTCAACAACAAGAACTCACCTCTCATCAGCATTGTTTATCAGCCATTTGCAGCTGCAAGACTGGAAGCTCCTTCGGTTTACATTCTATGCATTTCTGGTCTAAATCTAGCTTCCCTACTCTTTTTGTTCATCTTATATTAGCATCCTCAAGCTTATTACCCATTTATACATTCACATTCGGAAAAATCTTTTCTGTCCAGCAGCATGTGCTTTTCCTAAATCAAAAGCTAATTATAGTCTTTGGTTTTGCAACATTTATTAGTCTGAGCTTCTCCAAATTGTAGTTTTGAGTTCTATAACTTTCATTAGTTGGATGGTTTGTTACACTTACATTACTCCGTCATTTCGACTAATCATCAAGCGAGGATTGTTAGAGCATCCAACCCCAAACCAATTGGCAATAGTGGAGTGGCCATGTAAACCAACCTTTGCAGTCGTAATTATTTGATGTGGGATACAAGCTCTCTTAACAGCCTCCCTCACGTGGGACCCAGGCTTGAACATGCGCTCAACAAACAAATAAACAACTATGCATACCAGAAAATTCAAATGGGGACTTGGTTCACTGACCACTCAAAGTCTGGCTCTAATACCATGCTAGAACATCCAACACAAAAGACCAATTACTAATGGATGAGATAACCCCTCAAGTATATAAACCAACATTTATGGTCCTAATTATGCAATATGAGATACAAGCTGTCTTAACAAAGATAATAAGAAGCAAATTGAAAAATATCAAGGAGTAGACAAAAGGGCCAAGAGCCCACTTCAAAAGGTGGACTTCTTAAAAAACACATTCTCACATTTGACATGTCGACAACTGAATTCTCATCTGATAAGCTCCACTGGATGAAATGCTTATATCACAAAAATTCAACTCAACAAAGCTTATTGGATGCAAAATGATTCCAATAACCATAGCATTTCATCTTTCCACACAAATACAACCTAACAAAAGGCTGACCTTAATGTTTTAACAAATAACATATTTTTTTATCAATCTATGTTCCATTAGAAGTATGATCAGCTACAGCCTAGTAGATCATACAACGTAATAATAAGTTAGTAAAGTATGTCCCAATGACGCTTGTTCTTGAAAGGCTTCTAGTGGCGGAGCTACTATTAGTCCAAGGTGGGCACGTGCCCCCTGCCATTTGGATTAACACCTATAAGTGGTATTGCATATACAAGACACTAATGATATTTTCAGTTAGTGCCCCCTTTAATTTTTACCTTTCTTTTGGTGACCCAAGCATGTGGAAGTGTTTGGTGATTGCCATAAAAAGGCTAACTTCATCCACCTCTTATTCACCCATTTCTTGAACAAGTTAAAAAATACATTAAGTTATGTCGTAATTTCAGTGATCATTGAAAGCATTGATACCTGTTAGGTATGGAGATCATTTTTGGCTATGTATGTTCTCAAACATAGGATTTTTAATAAAATAAATGATAATTTATTTGTGGACTCTTTGATATGTATATCAAAAAAGAAATCGCTCAAAAATTTTACACAGAAAATCAGTTATAGATTACCCTCGGGACATAAAATAACGTCAAGTTGATGATGGAGGTGTAACACATTAAGGCACAAATATTGCATCTTTTCTTTTGTTCCATATTTGTTAAGGTTGAATGGTGTTAGTTTAATTATTGATATATTTCTTATATATGCACTTAAGATATGACCAAAACTTTAATAGCTTATATTAATTGGTGAAGTTTCTTTGTCCATGTTTTGGCCCACCCTGAACCTAAATTCTAGCTGTCCCTGAAGCCTTCCATCAAAATTCAATCTATATGCAACATAGAGGACTTACAATTGGCAATTTTCTTTATAAAATTGGTGCACCCTTTTTTCTGGTCACAGGCAATGTTATCAATTATCAAAACCAGTGCAATGTGGATTTTACAAAAGCCACAGTCACAGATAGCTCACCACTGCATAGTAATCATCATTGGTGCAGCACAAATATAGAAGAGTACCTTTTCTTTTACGTTCCCAAGAATAAGTCTATATGGAGCAATTCCAGGCTGAATGCTTGGTTCCAGAAGCTTCTGGAAGCTGGTCCTTCCAATCTGAGATTCAGCAAAAAGTTTCCTCTGAGCAAGGAGATGACTAGAGCTGAAAGAAGCGGCACGTGCTCCCATTTTTGACTGAGCATTGCTAGAATTAGCTATATTTCCATTTGCAGAAGTTTTCGGAAGATGTATATGGGAATCCTGGAATGAAGAATCCAGCCTTGATGAATTTTGACCATCCTGTAAAGAACAGAAAAAGTTTTCTAACTTAAAATATATAACGAAATGCTGGACTAGCATTGGACAGAACACGTAATGAACTGCCACAAAAATATTAGAAGTCTTAGAACTAGCATCACCTGACGATTCAATGGCTTGTACTCTGTTCCAGGAAGATCCAGTCGAGGATAGTGAGATTCCACGTCATTGCATTCTACAAAAGAACATTTATGTTCTTAACAACTGCTAATTATCATTCATATTCAGCAACATAAATACCAGATCAAATAAATATTAGATCAACACATTACATAAAGGTTCATGATAAGGATGTCGGCAAACTAGTAATGGAAACTGTTAGAAAATACAAGGAACCATTAGTTAGGAAGTTCGAGGCACTGACCCAACATATCCTTGAAGAAACATGTAAGCTGAACTTTAGTCATTGAGAGTAGTAGTAATTTACAACAGAAAGCCTTCTGACATTACACACTAAAGCCAAAAGTCTTTAGATTTGGAATCTCACTAAAGCCAAAAGGCATTAGATTTGGAATCTCACTAAAGCCATAATTAAAGAGATCAATAAAACAGTGTAAGAAACTTGCCTAAAATAACTGTGGCAGATACAGGAATCTTGGGTGACTGGAACAATCCCAAAGACAAATAAATGAAAATTTTACAAGCATCATGGAAACAAAGTAAAAGTGGGAGTTTTGTGACCACCGGTGGCAATTTGTCATATAACCAACTCAGAGATTCCATTAACGACCGAAAAGAAAAAGAAACAAAACAAAGTGTGAATATGCCTCAGATAGAGAAACAGAAGAGTGCCAGCACAAATAGTTCAACCTGTGCAAGAGGGTAGATCAGCTCGAGCTGGAAGTTGTGTAGGAAGCGAGGGAGCTTGTTGGCTGTGATGCTTCGATTGATTCCAGCTTAGTGTTTGGTTCCAACTCTCGTGTCGATCCTCTGATAGAGCTTCTGGAGAAAATTTGAGCCAGCATCAAACCAAAGAAGCAGCTAGCTAGTGTTTTTTTTTTCCTTTGGGAAAGTGTAGCTCCCTAGTGTTGCAGCTGGAGTTTTGTGATATTCAAAAGAGATAGTGCATTCATACTTTAGGACGGATAGCTTAGCAGAACCAATGTCAGATTGCTTGATTACTGTGAGAAGAGAGACACTAAACACAGAAGATTTCATGTAAATACCACATTCTGTATCTCCAGTTAATTCCTTCTTTCATCAACTATGTAGCATGCTTAATTTGTGGACCATGTTGAGCTAGATGATTTGGCAATCAGGAACAAGTGTTTCATTTCCAGAGAGATCACATACAGATTCTCATAACAAGGTATTAAATCGAAAAATGCCAGAAAAAAATGAGTTTGCACAAGAATGTCAAATTGGGTAAGTTTTCAAGGATCGAATATTTCAATAAAATCAATCAAGCGAAAATTAATAAGGAAATCATCACACAATAACCTTGCCACCTCAGACTCAAGTAGTATTCCTTGCAAAATCATTATTCAATCATTCTTTAATTCCAAAACATTGGTCACTTTCTAATCCCATAGTCCCCTATTTAGATATGTCATTTTTTTTGTTTATTCATGCCATCACATACCTGACCTCACATGTTTCAACAATTATGATCTTTGAAATGAAATATCAGTTTCCAGTTGATCGCTCTAAGCTATCAATTCAATTACCGTTCAAGATGATCAACTGAAATTTCGGGCGAAAAAAATTCAAGTAGAAATGGGAATTATCACATTAGTTTACTTGTTTCAGCTGACAACTTAACCTGCAATCATTGACACACACACACACAAGTATATATGGACGGCCAGCTGACTTGATTTTTATCTTGGCAATTTTTTATTTGTAATTTTGTTGTTAATTATTTAAGGTGAGAAATATAAGCCAGTTAGAAGTCATGAATTGATATGTGTACAGAGACTGATAGATATCAACAGCTATATTCAGAAGAAGTTCCCGAGAAAGTTTGAAAGAACATGGACATGCCAGACCTTTTTCCAAAATCTCATGTGCCAGTCTTGACAATCTATCACTGCACTGATTCATTGACAGTTCAAATCTGAGGCTATCAATTTCCCGTATGTAGAGATCAATAGCCATCCACCTGGATAAAAGGGAGACATCTTTTGTCACCTGAAACAATTGAGAATTTACCTCGCAATGAGATGATGGCTTAATGGACATGATACTACAATTAATACAACATACTGTGTGAAACTAAGACCACATGCTCAAGAATGTTCTTCCAGTAAGGATTCTAAAATTGCTACTCACTTTGGCAACTTCGGAATTAAAGTATGACTCAAAATTCCATGTTTTCCTCTGAAGTTGTTAATCAAGGCTCAAATCTTAACTCCTATTTATATACTAGTAAAATTTCTGTAAAGGGGGACGTGAATTGGATGGGAAATAAAATCTTGTTTGGGCTGTTCAATTTTTGCAATACAGTCTGGGAAGAAGGCATTTTCAGAACATAGTTTAGCTCATCCATGTCGAATGCCCCATTCCATTTCCAAAATGTACACAAGTTACTCTTTGTGAGACACACCTCGCTATTGTATCACATGGATCATCTATCAATATCAGAGATCAATTTGCAAATAAAAGATTGCATGCTTCTAGAAAGATATATGATCTTTTGAATTATTGGGGAGAGTTCCTTCCATACAACTGTACCAGTGAGATGCAAACAACGAAATTAAGTAAATGTTGGTAACCAACCTTTGCTGTTACATTTGGATTCCCATCTCTATCACCACCCATCCAAGATCCAAATTTTATTGGTGTGCATGTCAATGGGAGTGGCCTTCCAGTATGCTAGAAAAAGAAATGCAGAGAAAATCGTGAGAGACCAATTAAAAGCCACAAAATATGGTATACGAATTAAAAGAACCAGGAAATTGAGATTGAACGAAACCTTCTTCAGAGCACTGCTGACACGGCGTAAATAGTGAGGTACAGCTTTCCAAAGGGACTGCTCCACGATGTGTAATCCTGAAAGAATAATATACATGATGTTTTGATAGAACCAAAGGATTGATGTTTTTGTGTAACTAAAACTCGATGAATTTACCAGCCCTAGCTTCATCTACTGGTGTAGGTTTATGGCGCCTAAGCTCATCTGTTTGCCACAATGAAGTGATCTCTCTGACCTACAAAATCCAGAAAGAATTAAGGATCCTAAGGAACACTGGGAGAAATTTCTCAAACTTTATTAGGAAGAGACAGCACCAGATCTTCTATTAGCATTTCTTTATCTTCGCTCCCAAGATCTTTTCTGTCACGATACTCTAAAAGATGCTGTAAAAAAACTTAGAATGTAAGCCATGTCCACCGCAGAAAGTTAAATAACAGAGTTTTACACATGTATGAAAGATCATTACAAAAAACTTACAGCAAGTCTAAGGTGTTTATATTGTAATGTTCTTCGATTTATTTGTGTGGGATGAGCAGTGAGAACAATCTCAACCTCCTGCAACAGAAAGAAACCAACTCGTCAAAGTAACAAATAAAATCCCACAACTCCTCGTATGCTGCAATGAAATGATATATATGAACAAATAAAACTAAAAGGACACGAGAAAATAATACTAGACCTGCTTGCAAACAGTGTTGTAAAGCTCATCCGTGGAAACTCCACCCTGCACCAGCTGATTGAACGTATCATCACAAGATTTTGATAAATGTACCACATCCCGCGCCTTTCGTACTCTGCTGCATAAGAGAACATTACTCTGTAAAACATTTTTGAGGGATTTATAACACCGTCTAATTGAAACAGTCCACTAAAATACAACTTTTTCGGATTTTGAATAATATAAAGGAATTTCATGGTCATTTTTTAGACACGAAAAAGTGCAGAGTATTGTTTTCAAAACGAAATGGGGAAAAAAAAACCTGTAACCAAGAGGCCACTAAGGGAAGCTATGCATGAGTATAAACATAAAGAAGTGTAGCAATCCAGAAATAAAGTATCAATTCAGGATTATTATCACTTTCAAAGAATTTAAAAATCAATGACAGAACTATTGTAGCATCTAGATGAATACAGAACATTCATAATCATTGGAGTTCAAATTTAATTCAAATCTCTATAGTACCAACTACCAGCCATTGAAATGAAAGCTGACTAATTGAACTTATGATATATCAACAAAAGGATAAGAGAGTTCAGATTTACCTGTGATGGGTTTCGGCTATACCCATCAAATTGAGATAATGACTGAATGCCCTAGCAAGCGTCAAGGCTTCCGCTAATGTCATTTTTGATAACTCTGATGCCAATTGCTTCTCAAGCAACTCTGCCGTATCCTCAATCCCTGCCATTCTCATGTTACATGCACTCTGTACCCAAAATGTCCATTAGAATTTGTTTTCCTTACCATCTTGCAAGTACCATATATATAAACACACACACATACACATACAAACAAGATCAGAAAAGGAATTATCTCCCTGAATCACAGTATAAAAACTTTCTAAAAGCAGCTAAAATCTTAGTGTTCATAAATTTGTGTCGTGTGTATGAAATAAATAAGATCAACCCATGCATGTAACTGAATAAATCAGAAAGCCCAAAAGATAAAAACACAAAAAACACATAGCATAAACGAATCACAGATTACGACCTAATAAACATTATGATGAGCACATGCATGTACATGAACAATAACAAAAACCCACAAACCCAAATAACAAAATGCACATTAAAATAAAACAAATACATTTAACATATGCATATAGGTAGTTAGGTACAGACAAAAAAAGCCCAGAAACCCAGATAACAAGATACACGATGATTTGAACTAATGCCTGTAGTTTTGAATACATGATAAAATACCAATACCCAAAAAACCACAGACTCAAAAATAGACAACATCAAGAAGTATTTGAAGAATTGTATTGGGGTATTTGGGAAAGAAAGACTTCATTGACAAAGCTGAAAAACAGAGAAGAACAGAGGACCTGAGCGAGGATTTTAGTTCTTTCAAGTTTTTCCATGAATTTGGGTCCTACTTCCCCTCGGAGGACGTCGTTAAGAAGGTTTTCCAGTAGTCTACAGTCATCATCGAAGCTCTGAAATGAGATTTCTTCCGCTATGTCGTCTGTTATGTCCGTCATTGTACACTTAGAAAAACAGAGCAAGAAACAGAGCCACCACAAGATGAATCCTCTAGGTGGGGGTGTCTGTTTGTGTCTATATAGAAAGAGAGATAGAGATAGAGAAAGAGAAAGAGAAGAGGTCTAGAGAGAAGCGGGTGGGTGTGTTGATGGAGGAGTTGTAAGACAAAGAGGAGTGTTTGTAGAGGGAAGAGGGAGGAGAGAGAGAGAATGTGTGAGGTGAAGAACTTCATGGGGCTGATATTTTACCGTACAAACTGTGAAGATGATGTTGACAAGTGTCAATTACAGCGGAATCAATGGGACAGTTTTGTTAGGACTGCTTTTATGTGCACCATCGCTAATTTTTCAATAATTATATGTAAATTTAATTTATTTTTATTATTTTTACTTTATTATTTATCATTGGATTAATAATAAATTTATTTAACTAATTTCATAACAATAATGAAGTGATTAAAACATTAGATTCAATTACATTACTCCATTTTATTTTATTTTTTTGTTTTGAGAGTGGGATTTACATTACATTATAGAGAGTTGTAGAGGTAATAGTGATAATTTTACACACAATTATCTATATAATAAAGTAGTTAGTTTTTCGTTGCTCAAATCGTTTTGATCTAATAGTTCTAATTAGATTTTTATTTTTTTTACAATTTTAAGACTTTCATCTCTCGTATAACTCTCTTTCTCATACTATTATCTTTTTTTTTTACTTCTCATGTGTTGTTTTTATTATTATTTATTCTATAAAACAGATGAAATTACGTGTTATGTAATTATTTATTCTATAAAACTAATTCAAAATTTTTATGTATTTGACGTCATGTGTTTTGTCACTTGTTTCTTAATTTATAAATAACATTTAATGTAAATAAAAAATATAACATTGACTATAAACACTAAATAATATTCAACATAAAATAAACCTTAGATTGTAAATTAATATATAATTTTATCAAAAATTAAAATCTAATTTTGTTCAATTTATATTCAATTTTTTCACATTAATATCAAATTATTTTTTATTGTTATCAAATTAATTTAATTAATTTTTTGGGTACTAAATTATATCAATTTTTTGGGTACTAAGTCAAATTTTATTTAATTTTTTAATTTTTAATTTTTTTGGTGCAAAATTTAAAGAAGGACAATTATAAAATAATAAAGTTTTTTGGGAAAAAATCACCAATTTTTGTTAGTAACGATGATGGGAGGGAGACAAAAGGGGTTTCCGTGTAATGAATTTCAAATCTTAGGGATTTTCATGTTATTTATAAAATGTCAAAAGATATCTTTATAATATTGCCCAAATTCAAGAGATGCGAGTGATTTTTATCATTTTTTAATTAGATATTAATTTATTATTATTTTATCTTAAAACTTGAATTGTTATAGTTCTAATAAAAATAATTATTGGTTATGAGGGTTTGCTGGTAACCAAAAAAGAAATGTGTGTGGGTGTGTTTCTGTGTATTATGTGGAGGATTAGACATTTGGTGATTAAATTTATAATTAAGTTGTATCATTTGGGGTTGAATGGTGATAAATTTATGAGTTTTATAAATAAGTAAAATTTTGTTGATTTTATTTATCGCTTAAAGACTGTGAATTTAATTATATTCTGTTAGTATTTTTTTTTTACTTGAGATATTTTATTGCACATGAATAAGGTGGATTGGAAATATGATGATTAAGTTTATAATTATGTTGTGTTATTGGATTGAGTGATAGTAGAGATGATAAATTCATAAGTCTTATAAATGAATAAGATTTTATTTATTACTTAAAAATTATAAATTTCAATGGGTAATATTAATATTTTTTTAGGAGACATTTGTATAAGATTTTTTTAGGCTATTCTTCTTCAATTTGGGCAACTGTTTAAATTTTTTTATTCAAGAACAATTTTTCTTGACTTTCATATTTATCTCCCTCTGCATACATGTTGTTGCATCGTTGTTCTTCTTTGTTGGTTCAAATACAAGACACAAAATTGTATTCGTTGGAACTTAGAGATTGAAGTGTTATTTATCTAAGAATGTAAATACATTCTATTTTTGGAGACAATTACTCATCAACTTTGAGCTTCGAAAGGAGACTAATTTGTCTTAAAAAGACTGTGGATACAAGACTCAAATTTATTATTTATTTATTCTAGTTTTTTGCTTCTGATCGTTGTTGTTGTTTTGCATCTATGTGAGTACATTATTTTGTTTTAAACAATAGGCTTTCTAATTTATATTTGCAACAGTTATTAAATTTCTTAAATCTAATTATATACACCTTGATTTTTGATAACAAATACGACCTAAACATGACCCAACATGACTCTATAACCATCCTACTTTTTCTTTTTTGTTGGTTAAAAATGTTGATCAGGGGCGATTGGGCATAATAACCTTCTCAAGACATTACCTTAAAATTTTCATCCGTTATAGAATGTTTAATTTAAATCATAATTACTAATCTGAAATAATCAAGCCGGTCGCCACAACACCACCGAAGGGAAAGAGAGAATTTTAATATTTGGATTCTCACCATAAATTTAAGAGGAACTTATGTGATCTAGCTGCCCCAAAAATCCTTCTCTATACCCAAAAATTCTTGACTAACCCAAGTCATATTCTCATGCATTTGATTTTAATATCCTCTATCCATGCTGGTGAGAAAATTTTAATACTATACGGAAAGATGGAGTTATAAACACCACTAAACCACATTATATTATAATTTTTTTTTGCTAGTGTGCCCATTAAATAAGTACAACTCATTTTTTTGAATTGAAAAAAAAAATATAAATTTTGAAAAACGCTTGTGACCCACAAATTGGAGAAAATATTCATTGCAACGACAATATTGCGTCATCAATGATATCACATTTTTTTTTCCTGCCTAAACCCCGGGCTAGCAAGGCCACAATAGTAAACACTACTATAAATAAACCTATGGAGTAAGGGTGTCAATCAAGTCGTATTATGTCCGGTTCGTGTCGTGTCGAACATTAGTCGTGATGAACATTAGTCAATCTAAACCCAACTCATTTAATTAATCGTGTTGTGTCGAGTTGACCTGTTTATTTTTGTGTCGTGTTCGTATTCATTTTTGTATTGACCCACATAAATTTTGAAAAAAAAATTTAACACTAAAATTTTATTTTTACTTAATTGAATCTCTCCTCATACTTTTTCTACAAATTAAAAATTAACTTAATAATAATGAGTAATATTATCTTTTTATACAATAATTATGTCAGTGTTTGATAAACAGTTATAAATAATTAATATTTGATTTCTATAATACTAATTAAATATGTTAATCGTACATCGCACAACCAAATTAAACATCATAAGTAATGGACAAAATAAGCCATCAAAACATGAAAACTCATACATACAACGAAAAGTTCAAGTTAATCTCCTTGGAGTTAAAAACTTCATGTTGACGGATCAATTCGTGTTAAACGGGTTGAACCCAAACATGACTCATTAACACTTCGTGTTGACAAGTCGTGTCAATACACGAGTTGACACAAAAAATTTGTCAATTCAAACTCATTTATTCATATCGGATTATCGTGTTGTATTAAAAATTGTCACCCCTACTTTGGAGGCACTGTGTCAAAAAAATGACACTTAAGAGCCCATAGGCTAATGTCACCAATGATATCACATGTTTAGTGGATTTTATTATTTTAGTAACTTTCAATAACCGTTACTCGGACTAATTAACACTTTGAAACAATAGGTTCTTTTATGCTACATGGTGTACTATTATTGATTCGTAATATTACGTGTCATTGATAACATACAATTATTTTAATAAAAATAAAAATTTAACTATTTGATCATGACAAACCATGTAAATCCAAACATCATATTCTTGATCATTGGAATCAGATTGGATTTTTTATATTTTTTGGAAAATTTGAGTAGTTTACGAAAATTTTAATGATTGTACACTTTTAACATTTCTCAAAAATCTCTTATTAGGTGTCCTACCTTTTACGTCGACAAAAAGTCCTAAATGCATGGATAGTGGATAGCTCGGGTTGGACTAGACTGCCCAACATTTTAGCATGGGATTAAGTCATAAATAAACATAAGATTAAATAGTTTATCGAATTATGTTACTTAAATTCATCCTTTCAAAACCTCCAATACCCATCAAACAAATAGCCTCTAGTGTCTCAAGGGGCAGAGCTAGGATTTTGTCTCACTAAGGTCAACATATTAATAACTGATTAAAAAATAAATTTGTCTAATTAGATTCAAATATAAGAGTTCGTCATTAAGTTCATAACAAATGAGATAATGAACTACACATAATAAAAATATAATTCAAAAATTCAAAATATAATCCAAACTAGAATTTCAAGAAATCAATTAAAGCAATTTAATCTTAGGGAAGAAAAATAGCACTAACCAAAAATCTCAGATAGCCAATATGAAAATAAGCTTTAACAAAAATTCAAAATAGTTGAGTGGTGACACAAGACAAAACAAAAAAAATCTACATAAGTCCATAAATAATACACCAAATAACCATCAATTCTACAAGAGTTAAACTAATTTTCTAATATAAAAAATCTGATTTTAGATTAGTGCTAATACTACTATCAAAAAATTTAGTTAATGAATTACCTCTCCTTAGCTTCAGTATAATCTTTTATCAAATTTAATTTGAACAATGATTGAATCCAATAAGGTGATTTGTTGGTGAATATACCAAATGAACTAACAAAGAAACTAAATAATAGAAAGAAGATGGGCTGGTGGCTGCACGCATGGATTGGACCGGAAGTCTGGACGAATAAGACGAAGGCTTACGAAAACAAAAGTAGGCATGAAAAGGAGCTGCCAAAAGTTAGCATTTAAATGTTTAAAATTATATTAATATACTCTATACATTAAGAAAATTAAGAAAATTTTAGTGGGATAAGTTTAAAAAATTCTTAAAATTTTTAAAATTATACTTAAGTTCCAAAATTTTTTAAAATTTTAGTGGGGGCAGCTGCCCCCATATTAAATCCGCCATTTAGTGTCTTGAAATCTGTCAGAGTTATTAGGGCTGCTAGTTTAAATAGGTAATTTTTAAAGATTTTATAATAAAATAAGTCAGGTTCGTTTGAAACTTGATTTTTTACCAATTTATGTATTAGTTTTTTTTTAACCCTAAAAGACTTATTTAGGCTGATTCAAGAAACTGATTTTATGAGATTTTCTTTTGATTTTTTGAAGTATTGTCGTGGATATCATATAACTTTTGAATTTATTATATTTATTAAAATTATTAGTGACGTAAAAAAATTTAAAATTCATATTTTGAGAATTATTGTGCATAATTTATACATATATGTAATTATTTTTTTATTTTAACACATAAAAGCCAAAAAAAAAAAGTTAGAAAGTCATTTTAAACAGACTTCCCTTATTTTTTTAGTTTTTTAAAGAATACCCCAAATGGTTTTGAAGACTTTTTTAACTCTGATTTTTTAAAAAAACTTTTTAAACCGTAATTTTTCACCTAAAAAAAACCCAACTCTAAACATACTCATTATCTCTAAAGTTTCAAATAAGACTTTGTAATTTATCATATAAGAGTGATGGTGTATTCTAACTTTATATTTTTTTGGTACAACATTAAAAACAATACAAGTTTTGTATGGTTGTTTGTTGTTGAAAAAACAAAACAAAGTGACATGAGTCGGCGGGACCATTGGCTTATGATACGAACCAACCATTATTACTATAAAAAAAAAAAAAAAAGAAGAAGGAACTTTGATAGTAACTTGTAGGTCCTCGTCGGCATCCCCGAACACTAAATTCGCATAACACAACCTTTTCTCTGATCAATTCACATTTCGTAGACTATTAACTATCCAATTTTAGATTCTTACTCACTCCTCCACATTTACCTAAACACCTCATACTCTCTTAACATTATCAACACATATGTTTATTTTATTTTTTATTAAAAAGTTTAATCCTTTCATTTATAAGATAAAAAATAATTTTATATATATTTTTTTAAAATTAATTTATGTTACATCAATATAATTTTTCAAGCACAACGAATTTTCCAAGTTATATCAAAATTTTATGTGAAAATAGTTTTGTAATATATTTTTAAGTAAAACTTGAATTTTTTAAAATTTTAATATGTTTTAAAATATATATTATAGAGTAGTGTATTAAATCTTATCCTAATTGACCTAACTAATTCTTAATTACAATAAGATTCCAATATGAGCAGTATATTGTCAATTACTTTTATTTTATTCAAGAAATTATAAGAAGAATTTTAATCAAATGAATTTCAAAAAATTTAATTTCTCAAACATCACTCTCAATCACAAAATTCTTTTTTTTTTTGTACACAAAATTCTAAAAAAGCAGAACTTAACTATTTTTTTTTAATTTTTTCTTATCGGTAGAATAATGAATTTTAAGAATATACAAAGTTTTCATAATCCTATAAAAGAATCTGAGTAATGAAAAATTAAGTTTGTTAAATTTGTGATGATATTTAATTTAGATATACATATACTAATATGTTATATTAATTTTTATGTACAAAAACTATTCACGTTCAACGCACGTGGTGTATTGCTAATATATTGAAAAGGATCCAAATCCCAATTTAGGAGTATCCAAAAGACCATTAATAAGTTATCAAATTTGATACTTTTTGATCCCCAATTGTTATGGGAAACAAATGACGAAATACAATTGACTCCTCCATTTAAGTGGTTTTTACTTCTCGCTTCTCCTTGTTCTTGTTCCTAACTCCTCCTCAAGTAATTTTCAATGTTTGGCTCTTTTCATACTTCGTGGGTGCAACATCAACAAATTCGCTCATGACCTAATTATAACTTAAGATCTACGACTATCTTATGTTAATTGTTCGTATTTCGTTCATTCCCTCGTTGTACTCCTAGGAACTTGTAATTGTGATCCGATTGCCAAAACTATGGAGTTTTTCTATAGAAACTTTTACGAACAATCGTCCTTTTTTTTTAAAAAGGTTTTTTCACTTCTCTCAGCTGCTTTTTTCACACTTTCAGGATATTTGGTGTCAAATTGTCGTCCGTTTCTTTATTTCTTCGGTTTTGTAGCAATTAAGGGTGTACATACATGTATTTAAAAATATATAATTATATATACAACTACAAATATTTAATTAATCAAAAAATATTTCTGACAAGATTCGAACTTATGAAAAAGACAAGGCAAGAAAGTTTTTCCACTAGTGGTCATTCTCAATCTAGCCCCATGGGCGGTGTCGCTACCACCTTCCATTGAAGTGGTTGGCCACTGAAAGTAAATGGTGTCGGGGATTTGGACGGACTTTATGTATGTAATGTGACAACAAATTAAGTATACACCAACACGAGTGCATACATGCAATTATGGGACCTACCCCAAGACATGTACATTTATCTTCCCCGGGACCCACACAGACCACAGATTTAATTAAGTACACTAATCATCATTATCATAATGAAATTGACGAACTTATGATAAGGATTATCTCATAATTATTCAAATACTCTTTGTTCATTTGTATTTATCTCCTTGGCAATATCAAATATTCAGTTATTATCTTTTGTGTGATGTTACAATCTTGCTTTTGAATTTTGATCTCCTTCCATAGTTTTTAAAGCGTGCAAGCAGCCTCAATTAATAAAGTTGCGACATTGAAAGGTCTGTAAAACAAAATTTCATTCAACACGTAAATTGATCGAGCAGAATAAACAAGCTATTAGCTCTTTCAATTTCTAAAATTAGCTTCAACACGTAAATCTTTTGATCATTGAGCTTTTATGTTCATATAGTAAAAAACTCTTTCAATTTCTAAAATTAGCTTAGCAAATGAATGACCGAGCAACGGGGCCAACTCTATTATAAGGCCATCAAAGTCTGGACTTTAAGTTCAATTCTTCTAGTTAGACCCTTTTTTTTGTAATTATAACACTAGCTTAAATAAAAATTTTAATTTTTATAAAAATTAAGCCCAATAATAAAATTAAAATTAGATTTAAATTGAATAGTTTGGAGCCTATAGCCCCAAAAATATCATAAAAAAAATTTAAAACACAAAAAGAAAAAATAATAGTAAAAAAGTGAAAATTCTAACATTTTCTCCTAACTACTGTGTGTGCACGATAAAAGAGTTTGAAAAATCAACAGATTCTCACTTCTACTTTATCTCTCTCTCTCTCTCTCTCTCTCTCTCTAGTTAACAAAGGGCAACTGATCTACCTTATTTTTTTGACCGTCTATCTTTATTTTTCATTTTTATACACCATAAAATTCACAAAGTCAATAATTCTCCGTTGGCATTATCATTTTAAGCTTGGTCGATGGACATTTCAAAAAGTGAGAACAATAAATATTAAATAAAATATTATTTTTAAAAATAAAAAGTCTCTTTTTTTTATCACAAGCTACCTTTGCCGAGCAAATGACTGATGACAATACTACATATCGACACGATTTCAATCTAGTGTTTGGCATAACTATTTTTTACGATGGATTGGAGAGGCATTTGGCCCAATATAAACGTGTTTAACTTCCTTTATGAGAAAGAAAATAAAATTATCTCTAGGTTCTAATTGTACATCTTTGGTATAATTTATTTTTTTTTGAGAAAAATGTACTTCCAGCATGAACTTAAATAGAACATGGTATAACCTTACAAACGTGGTATATAAGATAAGTACGAGGCCCAAATTGATAAGTATTGTACCTCTGCTCGACTTTCCATTGGTTTGGTTGAAGACTCAATTGAGTTTTTTTTTTTTTTGCTATTTATAAAAGAGGCGAGAATAAAGGAAAATGCTCAAAGACCATTTTTATAAGTTATCATTTGTGGGATCATGATGTCTTTGACGGCGTCCGTTACTCCTCTCGGAAATAAATCTAGCTAAGCTAATAGAATAGTCAAGCACCGAATCTCAATATGAATTGCAAAACTCGAACCTGCAATTTCAGAGTGAGAAGTTCGATCGATTTAGTTGATTCACGAAGTCAGCTTAATTAGGTACTCAACACGGGCCTTAGATAGGGATTAGAAACTCGTTTCGGACAATCACCAGGGTCCAGAAAAGCCCAGTTCAAGCCAACATAACTTATGGGTAAATTTGGGCTTAACTCTGGAATGCGAAGTATAAAAGTTGGGCCTATAGTCCAGCAACAGATGAGCTGTCTTTGGGTATTAGTAAACTATAAGACCTCCAATCCTGCTGCAACATCTTATTAGCGGTCGGACCTTCGTGGGTGCAAAATTCGTCGTCTCTTCCTGTGTAATAATATTTGACTAATGCTCTGTTTAGTAAGAATGATAGAAAGTAAGAATGATGAAAAATTAGAGGGATACACTTTCTATCATTCAAGAATAAAAAGTATGAATGATACACTTTCTTTCTTTTGTATTTGGTTGGGTGAATAAAAAATAAAAATGAATAATTTTTTTTTTATGTTGACTAAGATCAGGGTGACAATTGAGTCATTTTCGTGTCAGATTCGTGTTTAGTAATAAAATTATGAGCTTTTTATATTTTTTGTTCGCGTGTCAGGTTATTTTTAAGTTCGTGTCGAGTTATAATCAACTTCGTATCATAAAATTTGTGTCGAGTTCAAGTTGTGTCATTGTGTTGAGTAGAAATTCACCCCTAGTTAAGATGAAAAATATATATATTTTTTAATATATATATATTTATAAATACATATTTTATCTTTATATTTTTATTTAAATTAATGTATAAATAATATATAGACAAATAAAATACATCTCAACATAAATAATTAACTTTTCACAACTTTTATTTTGATTTTAGAGGAATTGATTTTGGTAAGTTGAAAGGAAAGTTAATCCATCAACTTTTTTATCCTTTCTTACTAAACATGATGTTTTATTTATCTCTCCAACTTTTCATCCTTCCAACTTTCCATTATACCAAACAGAGAGCATAAGAAAAAACCCTGTAACACACAAGAGATCACCTTTTTGGAGAACAAGTATATTACAAAACCCATGTATCTCAAAAACTTATTTTTCAAAATCAGTGATTTTTAAACTTATTTTTCAAATCCAATCACTTTAAAAAAAATAAATAAAATAATGCCAAATGACACATTCATTGCTCAAAACATCATTTAGAATGACGCCTAACATGAACAACTCCTTCATTAGTGTGTGAACATACTCACTGACTTACCCATAAAGTTCTTATATATAATTGTTAGACTATATATTTTCACACAATTATTCTTCATCCCTAGGATATAGAACTAAAACTACCTTAATTAAAGGTATCTTTGTGGTTGGTTTCATGTCATGATCTCTCCATCTCCTGAGCAGTTTTAGGTGAGATACACAGCAGCAGCTTTAGTTTTTGGCAGTAGTAGTTGGTGTTTGATCATAATTAGTTGATCCATGAACTATGTTAGGTCATATGATAAACTAATATTATATTTGAGTCCTATATTAATGTATTATAATAAATATAGGTTTATGAAACTTATGGTACATCTCAAAATTCAACCTTGTTTGACCTTAAGGAAAGGAATTTACAGACACATGTATGTGGGTCGGTGGGACAAAAACTTCAAAGGGTATTTACTTTAAGGTTGTATGATTATGGTAGCTGCATGCACTATATCTACCACATTCTATTGTAGGCAAGTTTGTTTGGCTCGATGTTAACTGTAATGATTAGAACCCCTCTTCACATTAGAGTTACTTTGTCTTTCCTTAATGGGATTTTTTCTTTTCTTTTGGGGGGAGGGGAGGTTGGTGGGAGTGGGTGTTGAAGGATGTTGACGATGTTCTTCTGCTTGGTGTGAACTATTGATGATTCAGTGAAAGTAATTCAGAACCTAGGTTCAAGGATGATGTTTTTTTGTAACTCAATGTGAAATGTTTATTTGCAGTCAGCTTGTAAGAGTTGGTGATGGGTTCTACATTCAAAAAACCAAAAAAAAACGTAAAAAGATTACAGAGTCGTATCAAATCTATTATAAAACGAGTAAAATACAAGCAAAACAGCTAATAGATTACCTCTGCATTGTTAAAAAATAAAGTTAGGGCTATAAACACAAATAGTGTGAAGAAATTTCAAGAGTACCCTCTACAAAATATCATATAAAATTTTTTGTTATAGGATATCCGAAGTATGCGATGACTAGATGTCTAATACAGTTCAGGTTTCACACTAATCTACATGATGTTCTTGTATAAGGAATAAAAATTCCTGAACACCAAAAAAAAACATGGTGATACTATTTGGGGAAACTTGTATGTTTCACTCAAAATCCACTGGTTGGTGTGAAGTCCATGTACTGCTCTTCTTCTTCATCATGTATACAAAGAAAGTGAAAATAAAAATAAGGGTAAATCTCATAAATGCCCCTAAACTATGACCTTTGTCACAAATTGCCCATTAAAATTTCAATTGTCTCAATTTGCCTCATGAATTATGTAATTTATTTCAACTGTTAAAATTAACCGAAAATTGAGACAAATTCTGCTAAAATTAATTATTAAATGAGATAAATTCTATTGAATTAATTGTTAATTTTATCTCTTTTAACAGTTAAATTGAGACAATTTAAAATAAACACCATATTGAGGGGACAGTTATGAGACTTACCCTAAAAATAACACAACAGGCAGTTACAGAACAATGTGGCCACCAGAGAGAAGCACACAGAACCTAGGGCACACTTACTGAATCATCAGACCAATTATGTCACTGATCAGCTCTAAAAGCGAGTAAAAGACATTGATACAGAACACAACGGTGGCTATGGGAGGCTCGTAGATATGTGTGCATTGTTGCTCTGGTGCTGTGGGTTAGTGATAATCTGAAAGGACTAAAGGACCGTGTGGGGTTGGGTCCTAGTGCTGGTGGGTACGAATTGGTGTGCCTTTACCTGCTGCCCTTAACACTTTCCAATGCAAATTGGGATAGTTTAGTCAAGCCCAGAAATTTTATTTTTTAGTACCACATCGAAAATTGTTTTTTTTATTTTTTCATTTTTGGGTTACAAGAAAAATTTTAGTATGTTCAGGTGAATAGAGGTTTTTTATGTCTTTTAAACTTGTGGCTCCGAATAGAATCGATGGTAAACTTAATTTTTTAAATCATACACTAATTAAATTAGGACAAGAAATGATTCAATAAGACCAAAAAAAAAAAAAAATTGTTAGTCTAACCTTACCCTACATAGTCTCCTTGTTCTCAGCTAGGCCCCCAACCGAGATAAAGATAGAACACAAAAGTTTGTCTCCTCAGATTCCATTATTGTCTATTCCCATTTCAAAAACTCTTGAGTTATTGTCTTTCTCTCTCTCCAGTTGTTGTCTCTCCTCTGTGTAATCCATTTTCCTGTTGTAGTTAGGTGGGGTTGATCACCTTCTTTTTGTCAGGATTCTCCTGAAAGTCCTCAGTCACAGAGGGGGGCTGACACAGAAAGGGCTAGAATAGAAGAATAAAATCACCCCCCCAAAGAGCCACAATATAGAAGAAAAAACAGAATTAAAACCTCTCTCTTGTATCTTTCCCTCTCACATCCATCTTTGAGGAGTTAGTTTCTTTCCCTTTGTTAATCTTTACCTTTTTTGCAAATGAAGACAATCATGGCGAAGCCTCATGACTCCTTCTCATTCTCTAGGAGATACTTCCAATGGAGAAAGAAGGTTGAAGATGATGAAGATGACGAAGAAATTTTAACTTTTAGCTCATCGTCGCAGGTATTTGACGATGAGCGGAAAATTGGGGACCTTAACGTTCCGGTGCTTTCAGTGTCTCATTCACTGAAAGCACCGAAGAAAAAACTTCCAATCACGACAGTTTCTTCTAAATTGCGATCGTTTCTTAGTTTTGGTAAGAACCGATCGCACCAATCTCAAGGACTTGGCACCAAAGTGGTGTGTACTCTATTTGGGTACAGACGAGGCCATGTTCACATCGCCTTCCAAGAAGATACCAAACTGAGTCCACCATTTTTAGTCGAACTTGCGACATCAACAAGCGTGTTAGTGAGAGAAATGGCTTCTGGGTTGGTCCGAATAGCGTTGGAATGCGATAAGAAAATGGAGAAGAAAGGGTTTAAGTTGCTAGAAGAGCCCCTATGGAGGACATACTGCAACGGAAAGAAATGTGGGTATGCTATGAGGAGGGAATGTGGGCCCGGGGAGTGGAAGATTCTGAATGCCGTCGGTCCGATCACAATGGGTGCCGGAGTTTTGCCGGAGAGCGGGGAAGGAGTTGGGTCTGAAGGTGAGCTGATGTACATGAGAGCCAAGTTTGAGAGAGTTGTTGGGTCTAAAGACTCTGAAGCTTTCTATATGATGAACCCTGATAGACATGGAGGTCCTGAACTTAGCATTTATTTGCTGAGAGTTTGAGTATGAGTTTGAGTTTGAGTACCCAGAAAATATTATGTAATTTCCAGCTTCATCTGAGCTTGAATGCTTTAATCTTTTGGAGTTGATTGTTAAGCCAAGTGATAATGGAGTTTTGTCTCTCCATGGTAGTTTTGCTTTCCTTCATTTTGGGGGTGAATTTGTGGTATAAAATTGGTATTATGTTTTATTATTATCTTTAGGCAGCTTCTTCTTCGTCACAGTCTTCTTTTTTTTTTTTTTTTTAATCACTTTTTGTGGTTGTTTGGGTTTAGTAGTAATGCTTGATCAATCAAATACATGGGGAGACCGAGGCTGTCAATTCTACTTTTTAAGAGTTTTATTTTAGTGTAACGGTGAAATTTTTTTGAAATAATTTATATTTACATCAACTAATTAACTCTTTAATTCGGCGAAAGACAATAGTAATATTGTGAGGGTGAAATTGGTGGCAAATTTGAATTGAGATGACCAAAAGTACTTGCCTTTCATTTTGTTGGGTATTCAAATATTTTATGTGTCAGTAGTAATTAAGTTTATCAAGAAAATGTCGTGCCTGTAACTTCCCAAATTTCCAAGTTCAAGAGATGCTTGTGGAACTACTCTCTATGAAATTGGGTTTAGTGCCCTTAGATTGGTGTTTTGGACTGCACAATATAGTTTGTGGGAACAGGTGGGTCTGAATAGAAATGGGTATTTACTAAACTGACCGAAAATGAGATTAAATATAAGGATAAATGAATGTCCCGTTAATCTTAAAAGTAATTCAAATAGTAATACGATAAATTGTAAATTTAGTTGTCTTAATTTTGAATTTTGGCAATTTTTTAGAGTCGAGTCGAGTTATGAGAGATTTATTCTTCACAAATATCTTATTCCTAACGTGAATATCTTGTCTTTTACCGGATCATAAAAAAAATTAATTGAAATACACGTAAATTAATTCACACACCTTATCTGTTCAATCAAAAAACAAAAATGGATGCGTCGCTGACGTGGTAAGTAAATTTTAAGTTTTAAATGAGTAAAGCGGGACTAAATGCATTCTCATGTCAGTGTCAGTGTTAGTGGATGACTACACATGAATTGGCATTAGAAGAAGACTTAGTGTTGAGTTCATATGAAAAATTATGATTTATGTCTCAATAGTACTTACCATTCAATAGGTTGTATTAGTCCAAAAAATGACACCATTTACAATTTTGAATTAACCTCTGGCCTGTATGAGAGTT
>CAUOFW020006185.1:0-24749 GCA_963454935.2 Ilex paraguariensis | reverse complement strand
GGCTCGACGAGTTTGCTGCCTTCGGCGGAGGGTCGAGGGATTCATTCCTCTCCCGAGGACTCCCCGTCCATGAGGCGGAGACAAAGGATCTAAGGAACCACCTGGATCACAAAGCAGAAAGCTCCAGGGCCCCGAAGCGACCCAAGCCGGCGAATGCCATCTTGACAACCATTCCAGGAAAGCAAGGCCATTGGCCCTGGACGACCTCCGGCGAGGTTTATCCAGACGGAGGAAGGGAGATGAATCCGAGGAGGACTCAACCCAATCTACACGACGCCCAGGAAACGAGGGGCTTACCGACGAACCCAGAGACTTCAGGAGGCATCCCGTAAGGGAAGAAGTAGATCTCAGAGCCCGATTAGACTCCAGAAGAAAGGGTAAGACGATCCAGGACGAGGCCGAGGACGAAGTCATGCAAACACCCTTCACGAGGGAAATCAGTGAGATGGATGTCTCAAGAAAGTTCGTCGTGCCACGGTTCAAGACCTATGATGGGCGATCTGATCCCGATGCCCATATCAGACAATATAAGCAGATGATGTCCCTCTATCATTCGGACCAACGGTTTCTATGCCGGGTGTTCCCTATGAGCTTGGGGGACTCTGCGATGAGGTGGTTCGAGGCGCTTCCCCCAAACAGTATTGGGTCCTGGAAAGAATTGACAAGGCAGTTCCTAACCCGATTCATCACGGGGAGTAAGCGCCCCAAGGACATTGGATCACTGCTGACCCTCAGGAGGAGGGAATCCGAGACTCTTCGCCAGTACGCCATCCGATACTGGGAAGAAGTCAATGAGGTCGAGGGATGCTCGGAGGTCATGGCAGCAGCATCATTCCGGCTCGGCTTGGCGAGGGACACGGACCTGTACCGATCCCTGACCAAAAAGACTCCCTCGGATATGGGGGAACTGATGCCCGGATCAACAAGTACTCAAGGGTCGAGGACGAGATGGGGAGCAACAAAGGCCGAGCCCTCCAACCCAAGAGAAAGGAAAAAGAGCACGAAGATATTCCCGGAAGGGATTGCTACCCCGTCCAGGGGGTTCGTCCAGAGGAGTTCACACCGTCTTCAAGGAACCCATCTTCAGGTTGCTCCATAAAATCAAACACGAGCCGTTCTTCAAATGGCCGCCCAGGATGCAAAGCGACCCCTCCACCCGTGATCAAACAGTAAGGTGTTCATATCACCGGGATGTCGGGCATCGCACCGAGAGCTGCAGGGTGTTCAAGTCATTCTTGGAGAGCTTAGTCCGAGATGGATACCTGAAAGAATACATAGAGCCTAGGCCAGAAGAGAAACGAGCCCTGCCCGACCGAGGAACCGAACAACGTCATAGACGTCATCCATGTGTGTCCACTGGAGCGCCCCACGTCCAAAGAGCTCGAATCCGACCTCAAGAGGGTAGCTTTTACCAGAAAGGTAGCCGAAGGAGATGTGGGGCCATCAAGTAAAAGGGCCAGGATGGGTGAGCTTGGCATTACGTTCTCTGACGCGGATTTGACAGGCGTGGTGATTCCTCATAACGACGCCCTTGTCTTAACCCTAAAGATAGGGAAATTCGATGTCAAGAGAATCTTGATAGATTCAGGGAGCTCCTCGGAGGTGATGTACTTCGAGACTTTGAAGCGGATGGGCTTTGGCCCCAAAGACTTAACCAAAATCAGGACACCCCTCATCGGGTTCAACGGCTCTTTCGCCTTGCCCGTGGGGAAAATTACATTACCGGTCGCCACTGGTCCCTTCGTCATCGACACAGAGTTTGTGGTGATCGACACGGACTCTCCTTACAACGTGATTATGGGGCGAACATGGCTGCACGCGTTGGGAGCGGTGCACTCCACTCTCCACCAGAAGTTGAAGTTCGCCACGCCAGAGGGCGTCATGGAGATCCGGGGGATCAAGCGTCTGCGAAGAACTGTTTTTATTCGGCCGTCCGAGCCGGGGCGTCCAGCCAGGAGAAGGGGCGAGCACCGAAGAGATCATAGAAAAATAGCAATTACAGTCCGGGCGTCCGGGGATGGATGACCCCCGGGTAGACCCAGCTGAACGATCGGTTGAAGACCTCCGGAAGGTGCCCTTGGTAGAAGGAGAAGAAGAGAAGTATTTCCTAGTTGGGACCTCGATGCCCGCAGCCGAACAGGAGGAGATGATCAGGTTCTTAAGAGGGAATACAGACGTGTTCGCCTGGAACGAAATGGAAATGACAGGAGTAGACCCCGAGATAATTACTCACAGGCTGCATGTTGACCCATCTCACAAGCCAGTAAAGCAGAGGCCACGACGTATGGCCCCGCATCACACCAACGCGGTCAATGAGGAAATAGACAAACTCCTAAGAGCCGACGCCATTCGAGAGATACAGTTCCCAGAATGGCTGTCCAATACAGTATGTGCAAAAAAGAAAGGGGGGAAATGGCGTGTCTGCGTGGATTTCACAGATCTAAACAAGGCATGTCCCAAGGACGACTACCCCCTGCCGAAGGTGGACCAGCTGGTAGATGCCACAGCCGGATATGAACGAATGGACTTCCTGGATGCTCGAGCAGGATATCATCAGATCCCTCTTTATGCCCCGGACCAAGAAAAAACGGCATTTATCACTCCGAAGGGAGTTTATTGTTATAAAGTGATGCCATTTGGATTGAAGAACGCCGGGGCAACATACCAAAGATTGATGAATCGGATGTTCAAGAGGCAGATCGGCAACACCATGGAGGTCTACATAGACGACATGCTGGTAAAAAGCAAACGGAGTGGTGATCATCTTACAGACTTGGCGGATACCTTCTCCACTCTCAGGGAGTATGGGTTGAAGCTGAATGCAGCGAAGTGCGTCTTCGGAGTGGAGTCGGGAAAATTCCTCGGGTATCTGGTTAGTCAGCGGGGAATCGAAGCCAACCCAGATCAGATTAAAGCAATCCTGGATATCCGAAGCCCTCGCACTGTCCGAGAAGTCCAGAAACTCACAGGGATGCTGGCTGCACTTAACCGATTCGTCTCACGCTCCTCGGATAAATGCAAACCCTTCTTTGGAGCAATCAAATGTGCTGGGAAGAGTATGTGGAGCCAGGGGTGCGAGGACGCCCTGGCTGGGATCAAAGAATACCTGAGGACTCTTCCGACCCTATCCGTCCCCATCCAGGGGGAGATGCTGTTCCTATACCTGGCAGTTTCAGAATTTGCAGTAAGCGGAGTACTTATCCGTGAGCATGAGCACCGACAGAAGCCGATTTACTACATCAGCAAGGCGCTCCTGGATGCAGAGACAAGATATCTGCCCCTAGAAAACTGGCCCTGTCCTTGGTCACCACTGCAAGGAAACTGCGCCATTACTTCCAGGCGCACCCAATCACTGTCCTAACTGATCAGCCCTTGAAGGCAATTTTGAGGAAAGCTGAACTCTCCGGAAGGATCTCCAAATGGGCTGTAGAGTTGGGGGAGCACGACATTCATTTCAAACCCCGAACTGCAATAAAGGGACAAATACTGGCGGACTTCATAGCCGAGTTTTCGGGGAGAATCCTGTTCTAGAAGGATCGCCTCCTCCCAACTTAGCATCTCCAACAAATGTTGAAGGATCGCCATGGCTTTTATGTGTGGATGGTTCATCAAACAGTAAGGGTCCGGAATCGGTGTCTTGCTGACCTCTCCAGAAGGGATTATTGCAGAGCAGGCCATCCGGCTGGGGTTCAAAGCATCGAACAATGAAGCGGAATATGAGGCACTCATCTCAGGACTTCGGTTAGCTGAGGCGACTGGAGTTACCAATTTGATCGTGCATTGCGATTCCATGCTGGTGGTCAATCAAGTCAATGGGGAATTCGAAACGAGGGACCCTAGGATGAAGGCGTACCATCACCAGGCAACGACCGTTATCCAAAGGTTCGACCGATTTGAAATCAAGCAGGTGTCCCGCGACAAGAACACACATGCCGACGCCCTGGCTTGTCTAGCCTCGGCAGTGGACTCCTCCCAGTCGCGCAGGATCACCATTGAGTATCTTCCCACATCCTGCATTGATCATACTCTCGAGGCGATGGTCATCCAGGACGCGCCCCAGCAGCTCAGTTGGATTGATCCCTTTGTCAAATTCCTAACAACGGGAGATCTCCCGGAGTGTCCAAGGGAAGCTAGAAAGATAAGGATGAAAGCTCCAAGATTTTGGGTCTCTTCGGATCAGAAGCTTTACCGGAGGTCTTTCTCAGGACCTTACTTGCTATGCGTCCGAGAAGATCAAGTACAAGACCTCCTGTACGAAGTGCATGAAGGAATATGTGGGGGGCACTCTGGGGGACGATCAATGGCACACCGCATTATGTCTCAGGGGTATTGGTGGCCGCGAATGCAAAGGGACGCAAGGGCATATGTCCAAAAATGCGACCAGTGCCAGAGGTTCTCCCCTGCGATCAGGCAACCTGCGGGGGACTTACACCCCCTCACCAGCCCTTGGCCATTCGCTCAATGGGGGCTTGATTTGGTTGGACCTCTGCCTAAAGCTCCGGGAAATAAGAAGTTCCTCATCGTGGCCACAGATTACTTCACCAAGTGGGTGGAGGCGGAGCCGTTGAGTCACATCCGAGACATAGACGCCAAAAAGTTCGTCTGGGAGAACATAGTCGTCAGATTTGGCATTCCTCGCGCACTGGTATCGGATAACGGGACCCAGTTCACTGGCGGGCGCTTTAAGTCTTTCTGTGAGCATCTCGGGATCCGTAACTTCTACTCCACCCCTGCATACCCTCAAGCCAATGGGCAGGCGGAGGCCACCAACAAGACAATTATCAATGGGATCAAGAAGAGGTTGGAGAAAGCCAAGGGAAAGTGGGCGACAGAGCTGTTAAACATTTTATGGGTGTACAGGACAACCCCTCGGTCATCGACGGGCGAAACCCCCTACTCCCTGGCATACGGGATGGAGGCAATCATACCCCTCGAAGTAGGGCTCCCGACCATAAGGACCCAAGCTTTCGATGAAGGGGGAATGATCATCAACTGGGATTGGATCTGGACCTACTGGAAGAAAGAAGGGAGGAAACCGCCTTAAGGATAACCAAGTATCAAGAGAAGATCTCCCAACTATACAACAGGAGGGTCAAGACTCGAGAATTCCGGATAGGCGACCTGGTCCTCAGAAGGGTAACGGCCAATACCCGGGATCCAACAGAGGGAAAGATGGGACCTAACTGGGAAGGGCCTTACAAAGTAATATCAATCGGGGGCGCCGGGTCGTATGGATTAGAAGATATGAGTGGAAGACCTGTAATACGACCATGGAATGTTATGAATTTGAAGAAGTATTACTTTTGAAGTACTCTCTCAAGAACTCGCCAAACAAGAGACAAAGGGTATGGCCCTGGGGCAGAGTTCAAGGACTCTCGTCCCAAGTACATACAGGAGCAAGCCTCCTGCAAGGGTATGGCCCTGGGGACAGAGTTCAAGGACTCTCGTCCCCGAAGTACATACAGGAGCAAGCCTCCTGCAAGGGTATGGCCCTGGGGACAGAGTTCAAGGACTCTCGTCCCCGAAGTACATACAGGAGCAAGCCTCCTGCAAGGGTATGGCCCTGGGGACAGAGTTCAAGGACTCTCGTCCCCGAAGTACATACAGGAGCAAGCCTCCTGCAAGGGTATGGCCCTGGGGACAGAGTTCAAGGACTCTCGTCCCCGAAGTACATACAGGAGCAAGCCTCCTGCAAGGGTATGGCCCTGGGGACAGAGTTCAAGGACTCTCGTCCCCGAAGTACATACAGGAGCAAGCCTCCTGCAAGGGTATGGCCCTGGGGACAGAGTTCAAGGACTCTCGTCCCCGAAGTACATACAGGAGCAAGCCTCCTGCAAGGGTATGGCCCTGGGGACAGAGTTCAAGGACTCTCGTCCCCGAAGTACATACAGGAGCAAGCCTCCTGCAAGGGTATGGCCCTGGGGACAGAGTTCAAGGACTCTCGTCCCCGAAGTACATACAGGAGCAAGCCTCCTGCAAGGGTATGGCCCTGGGGACAGAGTTCAAGGACTCTCGTCCCCGAAGTACATACAGGAGCAAGCCTCCTGCAAGGTATGGCCCTGGGGACAGAGTGCAAGGACTACTGTCCCCAAGGCAAAAATGGAAACGAGCATTCATAAAGAAATGGTCCTGAGAACAAAACACAAGGACCCCAAGTCCCCAGAGTAGATACAAGATCTCGCCTCCGGAACGGGCCAGCACGCCCCGAGGACAGTTCAAAGACACTTATGATTTATTCTACACAGAAGTAAAGAAAAGCAAACACTACTGTACACAGAAGTAAAGAAAGAAAACAGAGAAAGAAGAAGGAAAAGCTTGCTATTTATTTCCAAAAAATAGGGGCTTTGCGTCCCCGAAAGCTACAAAAGGAAAGCAAAAGGGGTACAAAAAAGGGGAAATGAAAAGCAGCTTCATCGGGCTCCAGGCACCTCCAGAACTTCGGCCGAGGGCGAATCAGCGATAAAAGGTTGGGAAGCTTCTGGAGCGGGCAGGAGAAGAACTTCGGCAGCAGGAACAGCTGGAACAGTTTGAGCAGCTTGAGGTTCAGGGCAAGGTCGGACGGAGCGTCCTCGGACAAGTCCACTATCACCGTCTCGGGAGCATCAGCCGAGGTTTGCATCGGTGTAGGGGCTTCATCCTCGGCAGCAACCTGTGCTTCTGCCTGCTCCATCTCTGCCGAGGGCACATACTTGTGCACTTGGAAGAGAGGGGAGTCTGACGGGACTCCAGCAGCCTGGAGCGCCTCGTCCCACCCTTTCTTGAAGAACTCTTTGCTATTTTCTTCAAGAGCGGGGAGCACGTCATCGGCAAACTCCTCCAGAAGTTGTTGCTCCGACTTCCGGTTCAGCTCCTCGGCCTGATCCTATCTAGCTCCTGGGTAAGGGCCAGACAGCTTTCCTCGGAGCCCACTGCCCTCTCCTCCGCCGCAGAGAGCCGCTGCGTTTGCTCAGTAATCCTCCTCTCAGCATCGGCAAGTGCGGCACTTAGCTTCTCAGCGCCCAACTTGGCCGATTCAGCGTCCTTGAGGAGCTGCTCTATTTGGGCAGCCTGCCCCACCAGGGTAGAATCCCTGGCAGCAACATCTTCCGTTGCCCGAGCAAGGGCAGCTTCCGCTTCTGCCTTCTGATCCTTGGCCCTCTGAAGGTCCATCCTGGACGCGTGGTACCGGCCAGCAATGATAGAAATCTGCTGGGTAGCCTGTAAAGGAAGGAAAGAAGTGTTAAACACAAAAATAGAAAACGAGAGTGAAGGGATCAAAACAGGAATAAACTCACCACCAGGGAATTCTGGATCATGGAGCGGAACAACACGTTGGTTGATCGCCCCCTATGAGCCTCCATGTCGGCCTCGAAATGCAGTGTCTCACTCACTGCATTAGCGACATGAGGATCCGACAGAATAGAATCATCGACCCTGATCACTCTGTTCATGTGATCAGTGGCTCGAGGATTCCACTCTGCGGCCTCCCCCCGAGGCGGAACGGGAGGAGGGGTCTGCTGTTGCTGTTGCTGCTGCTGCTGCTGCTGCTGTTGCTGTTGTCGGGGCTGCTGTTGTTGTTGCTGTTGTGGGGGAGCAGGCGGTAACCCACGATCCCTCCCGCTTTGAGGTTGAGCGGGAGATGCCCTGGGTCCCCGGCTGAGGCCGTCATGCCGATGCTTTACCCTCCTCTCTTCTTCCACCTGAGGATCCCGGTCTCGCACCTGACCCTGACCGGGAGCCCTCGAAGAATTGGCGGAACTGGTTCCTGCCGGAGTACCGCCGGTCGTCCCTCGGCCTCTCCCGGCTGCGAGGGATTGCCTCTGCCTAAGAAACCCCAAATTGATGCGTGGGGTGTTGGACATCGCTTCCTCGAGAGCGTCTTCGGCGTCCAAAGATTGGAGAATTTGAAAATCCGGCCACAGGTCGCCTCCCGAAGTCCCCACCTCGGCGTCCGAAGGAGCAACGTCCTCTCTGACCCCGACCTCAGCAACTCCTTCTACCTCTCCCTCTGAAGCCCGATCCGGGTCTTCCTCCAAGTTCTGCTCGACCTCTAACCTCGCCGCCTGATCAAAGAGCTCTGACCACTGTGAAGGCTCGAAAGGTTGAGGGAGCTGTGAGAACTTCTTATACCCGGGGGTATAGTGCAGCAAATTATGGGCAGCTCGGCCAAATCCGTCGGCGCCCGTGAAACTCCAAACCGTTATTAAGTCGGCAAAATTGACCAGCGACCGAGGGGGTGGAGCTGTTTCCCGAGAAGGAATATCTGCACAACAAAAAAGATTGTCATAAACATGAGAAGTCCCAAGAAACAAATAAAAAGACCCAAAGGAACCGACGTACTTGTCGTTCTCCATTCCCGAGGGCAAAATAGGTCATTGTACTCGGGACCGACACCCCTCTCCCAACATCCCTTGAAGATCAAGATGTCGTCCTTGTACCCCTTGTCCGAGTCAGGAAGATGGGTTACAAGGTACATAGAGGGGTCCCTGGCTTTGAGGTAGAAATGTTGGTGGGGCATGACTCTTAGGAGGGAGTAACAGAAAAGGAGATCGTTGAGCCCAATATTCACCCCGAGGCGCCTATTGAGCTCTAGGACCCCCATAATTATCCGAAAGACGTTGAGGCAGCATTGCCCGGGGAAGAGACGGAAGCGAGACAGGAACTGAAGAAGCAGGGGGGTAAAGGAAACCTAATGCCACCCTCTATGATGGCCTTGGTATAGAAAGGCATGGCATCCGCGGCCCCGAAGGTAGGAGAGTTCAACAAAGGGTTAAAGCCCACTACGTCCACGCTCGGGGGGATGCCATACTTCGCCCTGAACCTATCGATCTGCGCCTCGCCTGTCACCTTGTATTTCCCTGACCCCGAGGGACCAGCCGATGGATTCTCGGGAACAGGGCGACGACGAGGCATCTCTAAAAGAAAGGGAAGGAAAAGGTGTTCTCTCTTGAAAACCTGAGGAAGTTCCCCGAGGGTTTAAATCAAGACGTACCGACCGGATGACACCACCGTTCAAATCGGAAAACAAGAAGGCTAGGAGGACGATAAAGAAGAAGGTTGTGAAACTCACCAGAAGACGTCGGAAACGGAGTTTTTCAGGAAAAACTTTGAAAATGACTCGCACCGGAAGGACCAGGAGTCAACAATGGGTTTACTGACTGTGATTTTAAGAGAAGATGCTGTCGATGATGGCTGAGGAAACAAAAACTCCGGCGAGCAGATCAGAAAAGGCGTATTCTGGGTCAGAGATCGGAATGGCAAAACAATGGAAACCGGAGAAGAACCCCCTTTATATAGGGGGGAAACTGTCATCATTGGGCGGGAGAACCAAAACGGCGCATTTAATGCGCACGACATCCCAAGACGGGGAAAGCTGCTCGAGGCCATAATGAAGGACGGATGGCAGTTGGAAAACCCTTCGTCTCCTGACAACGCGTGTCCTCGGCGTCAGAAGATCGAAGGCTGGGGGGCAGTTGATGGGACTCTTCTGAAAAGCCTATGATGAAGACACGTGTCCTCGGGGTTTCTAGAACAATGTTGCTCGGGTTCAAGCACCATCGGCAAAAGCGTCCTCTTCCCCGAGGTACCTCTCATATAGGATCACATATTCGGTACATTATACAACGACACGTGTCCTCGGTCACCATGTACCTCGGGAACACACCACCCCTTGGTCCCCCGAGGTGAGCCTTTCCTCGGCGCCGAGGGTCACTCCATCCTGGACGCTTCCTCTACTCCCGGATAAAGCTACTGACAAACTGGACATCAGCCTATGCCAGTATGGACTATTCATCATGACCTCTTCTTACACAAGTAATGTCAGAACGTGCTGGAATACCGACGTAACAGCCAATAAGGGATGGACGCGTGGCAAATAATGTCACATCCGAAGCAGACAAACCGCACGCCGCTGCTGGCACGCGACTTGGGAAAGCAAACAATTAATTGCACCCTTCTGTTGACGAGACCGCATTTAATGCGGTAAGGTTCGGATATGAAAGGCAATAAATGCTCCTATTACAGAGCATTTATTGCATCCTTCCCGAAAGGAGCATATTGTACCGTCGGCGTCCCGACAACTCACCATTGATTGCTCGGGACCCCGAGCAGTCAATTAGAGAAGACATTCCTCATCAAATGATTACACACGCTACCTGTGCCTGATGATCACCTACTGACCACACTGACAGCAATCATGATCTTCTAAGGTATAAATACCCCTCCCAAAAGACAAAGCATGTATGCAATCTCAAACTCTCAACTACGAAATATCCTTCTCAGTGTTTTCTCCTTCCTCTCTCTCATTCAAAGACTGACTAGACCGTCGGAGGGAATACGCCGGAAAACACTCCGGCGCCCTTCTAACTTGTTCTCCTTTGTTCCAGGAAATACCTTTCACACGTACAGGATCGTTCCTCCTTTCCCAGGATCTCCCTTTGCCGTTTCCGGTTGCCACCGTACCTTGTAGGCTGTTTCAAGCAGCGTGTTTGGCTACTCAACCGGCTCACCCAAAGTTCACCAGGGGAGAGATCTGTTCCCAATATTTTATATATCGTGCAGGATCGAGCCCGCACATCATTTGTCCTTAATCTTGCTACTAGACATGGCACCTTACAAGTGATATCTTTTTAGCATAAGGAGTAGCTAGAGGAAGCTGGTGGTTGCATACGGGGTCCTATTTAAATCTCATGGCACTTTATCTGGTCAGACTTCCAGTAGCTGCTGTGCTAGGTTTCATTCTACTTGTAAGTGCAGTGAGCTTTTGGATGGAAATAGTGACAGGGTCTATTGTGCAATCAACTCTTATCTTTCTTAATTATAACAGATTTCACAGATTGGCAATTTGATGAGTCAGGCCCATCTATCTCGGCATAGTTTGTCACTAAGGAAAAATTGGATGAAAAACTCAGTTTAATGAACCGAAGAATGCAGCAGCGATCCAGACTTATTGTGGTCCACTATCCACCAGTTTACCAAATCCCATCATTTTCTCTGTAAGATGGGAGAAGTTTCCATAAAAGCACTTATCTCATTTCATCACTGCTTGCTAGGACACTGCCATAAAATGGTCTATACTGTTTAGACAATTTCCTCTTCTCCTCGATGGTGCTACCTACAAGTGGTATGACAAGCTTAGGTAAGTTATTGATTCTATCTCCCCTCAAACTTTTCTGTTCCTTTTTCTTCTATTTGTTTCCACCAAACATTTTATCTGGCGGCCAAGAATGCCATGGAAAACCAGAAATTAGTAGAAGGGTCGTCATATAATTTCAAACCATTGCTTTGTTTACTCATCTGTTCATGGCAATCAAATGGAGAGTGAAGTTTAAGGGCATCTCAAGGCTTGTTAAGACTACTGAAGCCAGCTCTGAATGATTATTTGAATTGTTGTTCATATTTTGCAGGACTTGAAATAATTGTGAGTAAAAGGAGATACTCAAATTAAGAGTAAAACCCCGTATATATAGGCAAAATATAAAAATCATAGTAAGGGTAAAAAAGGGAAAAGAAATCTTAATAAACCTAGACTAGAAATCCTAATAAACCTAGACTAGAAATTCTAATAAACCTAGACTATCTATACTCCAACACTCCCCTCAAGCTAGGCGCAAAAATGTCAACTAAGCCAAGCTTGACAACGGAGTCCCGAAGAATAGACAGAGGTTTGGTAAAAACATCCGCAACTTGATCACTGGTCCCCACAAACGATGGAGTAACAAGACCACTGCTGACCTTCTCCCGAAGAAAGTGAACATCGATCTCTATATGCTTCGTTCTCTCATGTAGTACAGAGTCAGAAGCGAGCTGAATAGCAGATTGATTATCACAATATAATGTGGATGGAGAGGTCACTGAAAAACCCAACTCATCAAGAATCGATCATAGCCAGATAATCTCACATGTGCCAAGTGCCAATGCCCGATACTCTGCCTCTGCGGACGAGCGGGAGACAACTGCCTGCTTCTTGCTCTTCCAAGAGATAAGATGAGTCCCTCGAAAAGCACAGAAATCCGTAGTAGATCGACCATCACATGCTCCCCCATAATCTGAATCTGAATAACAGGCTAGAGAACCGGTCTGAGATCCTGATGCATAAAACAACCCAAGTCCAGGACAAGACTTGAGGTACCGAAGAATATGATAAACTGCATCAAGATGAGGCTGACATGGCCTATGCATGAACTGACTAACTCGGCTGACTGCGAATGAAATGTCCGGCCTAGTATTGGCTAAGTAGATAAGTCTACCTACCAATCTTTGATAAACTGTCGGATTTTTCAACTCCTCACCTTCAGCAGTAAGCTTCAGGTTTGGAATCATAGGTGATAATGCCGGTTTGCACCCCAACATCCCAGTGTCTGAAAGAAGATCCAAAACATACTTTCTCTGAGAAAGAACAATACCTCTGCTTCTACGGGCAACCTCAATCCCAAGAAAGTATCGCAGAAATCCAAGATCCTTCACATCGAAGGCCTTCCCAAGGTCTATCTTGACCTGCGTAGTCCCAGAAATATCATCACCAGTAATAATAATATCATCAACATATACCAGAAGGATGACACACTGTCCAGAAGTATTCCGTCGAATAAAGCAGGTATGATCAGAATGACACCTGGTGGCCAACTTTGGCGCATGAAAAACTGAATGTAATGTAAGGCCATCTGGGAGACGGACTGTACCCCTACTAACAATAGGGGCATGTGTTTCATCTGCTAACTGAACCTGTAGTGGTGACAGCAGCAGTAGTCAGACTCTGAGAAGTCAGAGCAGACATAAGTATATCTAATCGAGAAGTGATAGCATCCATATCACTTTGCCAAGGAGGCGTAGTAGCAGGAGTGGCGGCAGTGGGCGGTGGTACCTCAGCAATAGCAACAGTACGGCTGCGAGAAGGTGGCTTAAGCTCTGGATGGAGCTTCCAGCAAGTAGCCCTGAGATGTCCTGGTCGGCCACAATAATCACATTGACGGGAATCCCCCCGTTTGCGCTAATCTGGGGCGCCCTGACGGCGCTGGTCTGAGCGTTGCCTATCCCTGACTAAGGATCCTGAACGGGACCCTACAGCAGCTGCAAGGGCCATCTGGTCAATCGAAGGAGGCAAAGCTGCAACTGGAAGTGATGCAATACGGACTCAACGCTCATGCTGCTCAATCATCCCATACACCTCATAAAGAGAAGGAAGTGTCAACATCGACAAGATCTGAGAACGAGGTCCCTCAAACTCATCACGAAGCCCCATAAGGAACTTGTGAATCCTATCCTCCTGCTCTTGAGTATGCAAGAATGCTGCTCCCTCGGGCTCTATCTTCGGAATAGCAGCAAGAGGACGTAGAGACTCATACTCAAGTCAGCGCGGGGTCAAATAGCCATAATAATCCTAAACGGTCATATCTCCCTACCGAGCATATGAGAGCTCCTGAGAAAGCTCATAAACACGAACTCCCCGTCCTGACTGAGAATACATCTCTGATAATGCACTCCATAGCTTCGGAACAGAGCTATGAAACTGGTGGATCTTGCAAACAGAGGGCTCCATTGAGGCAAATAACCATCCAAGAATGGCACAGTTTTCAGAGAACCATGCAGAATATCCAGGGTCGGCATCAGCTGGCTTTGGGTGAGATCCCGTTAGCCAACCAAGCTTCCCTACACGGCCTAAGAAAAGCTGGAATGAGCGTGACCACTCAGTGAAGTTACGACCATTCAACAATTGTGCCGTAACTTTTTGAGAGATCATGCTCGGTAATGCTGGTAATGCAACTGTGCTAGTAGGCACTGTATACTGGTCAAACATAAAAGTGGAAGTACCCATAGATGTCTCAACGGTAGAGGTGTCAACAGTAGGGTTCTCAAGTCCCTCAGTAGTAGCCATATCAACAACAATACTAGGGCACCCGTGACAGAAAAATAACTCTAAGATAAATAGAGGAATAAAATAAGGGAGAACAATATACCTTCAGTCGAACAGTAGCGACAAATAGGGAAGGTCCAAAAAGCTCCCAAATAATCAAGTCACGGTGCCCAGAAATCCAAAATATATAAATAAGTGATCTACTGCATCAAGGGCAGATCAACAGAAAAGAGGATCCGCTCCCTCCCAAAATCACAACAAAAGTTGTGACCCAGCAGTGGGCTGGACAATGATCTAGCAGTAGGAGTGGTTTTATTGGGTTTGTTGGGTTGGATCTATTATTATTATTATATGGAGAATGGGTAAAGGGCGCAGGACAGGATATATATGGCCAATCGGTTGGAAGACTGTTTGTTGCCTGGGCCGTCGGTGTATGGATTTTGGGGCTGTCGGTGTGGCCTAGTATGGGCAGTAGGTGGACTGGTTTTGTCGCTGGTTTGGTCGGTTTCGCTGGGTAGCTGATGGCCAGGGTGGTTTCGGCGGTATGGCTGGTAGAGCCATACACTAACCCTACCCCAAACCCTAACCTTGCTCTGATACCAACTTGAAATAATTGTGAGTAAAAGGAGATACTCAAATTAAGAGTAAAACCCCGTATATATAGACAAAATATAAAAATCATAGTAAGGGTAAAAAAGGGAAAAGAAATCCTAATAAACCTAGATTAGAAATCCTAATAAACCTAGACTATCTATACTCCAACAGCAGGCAACCATGGCATTGGCACGGCCACTTGAGGGTTGATCTTCATCATAACATGGATACTCTGAATGCTTGCTGCTTAGTCGTAAAATTGCTGAAAAGTAGTTAAAAAAATGTAGCTTCATCTGATACACTTGTGAACCAATGAAACTACTTATATAAAATCATTCTGGATGATCTTTTATCCAATTACTGGCAACGTATGTTCACGTATATTATTTTTTGGCCATGCAAGACAGAGATTTCGAGAATTTGAACTACAGTTTTGTAAACAATAGTGCTAGAGATTGAATGTATGACACCAAATTGAGTTGGGTGTTCTCTTTTTTTTTATTGAACTGATTTACAAAATTTTTTAACAGTATTTTAATCCAAAAACTCAAAAGCATTCCTGCATTTGAAAACCAAAAGAAGAATTTCTCTTATAAGAACCCTACGAGTTTATTTGACTCTAATTTTCACCAATATATTACCCTTACAAGTAAACCTCGAATTAGATACTCTCCTTCTCTCTCTCTATCTCTCTCTCTCACACACACACTTAAATCTTTAAAATGGGACCTTAAAAGGAAACAGAAAACCACTCTTAGAATAATGTTTTTGTCTTTAATTAAACCAATTGCACACGACTGAGGGTAGAACTTAGTGCAATGGTAACTCTATTACGACCACAGTGTCGCGAATTTTTAGTTAAAGAAACAATCTATCGGCATAAACAAATATCATCTGATATTTGCAGGGCCATGGTCAGAAGAGATTCATGCACCTATTTTTTTTTATGTTTTCCAAATCATTTTTCACACAGTGCCTCTAGGACATATCTCTACCAATCATGATGTTAACTGCAAGCTGCACTATGGCCTTCCACAGGCCATTATCTGTTGCTTACTGAACTTGGCCTCTATGATGTTATACACGCAAGAAGAAGAGGACAAAGCAAAACTCAAAAGTTGTAGACATCCATTTGAATTTCCCATTTTTTAGTGCAAATTTCTATTTGGACACAAACCTAATCTAAAACATTAGAATCATTAACATTTTCTGAATTCATCACGTTGGTTAGTGAAAAAGGGGGCAAACATATGAAAACTATAATTATTTTTGTGAAACATATAAGTACAAGTATTAACCTGCCATGTTTCTCCTTCTACAAATTCTATGAGAGAGAGACTATTTAAAACTTACCATGTAAATCTGATTTTCTCCAAGCACTATAATTATAGAAATTTTGTGCAATGAATTTCTCTTGAATAAGACTTTATTAGTTATTGACTTTCGTGGCACATGAGCAAATTATTGTTCGAAATTGTATTCGGATTACACTTCTAAAGAAAACTAATGTGATGTAGGGAAACATTTAAAAAGGTTGAGAAATGGAACGAAACCAAACTGTTGATTTTTGTAGAAATACCACTTTAAAATTCTATTCTAGGTCTGTTGATTCAAACAAATTATCATTCCTAAAGACTTCAATTGATTTTTAAGAATGCCAAAAGAATTTGGATAAAAAGGGAGAAAAACACATCTATAATTTTATTTCGTCAAAAACTGTTTTGCCCCGAGGCTTACAAGAGTTTACATAGTAATAAAGTCTTAAACCAACTATGAAACTAAAATCCTAATTAAATTAGAACACCCAATAAAATTAAATCCTAATTGAACTAAAAAATAAAATTAAATAATTTCCTAATTACATTAAGAAATAAAATAAAATTTTCTAGAATTCCTTATAAAACGACATTGAGCACATTGAAATAAAATTCAAAAATTCTTACCATCCGTAATGCATAATTTTTCCAAAGTTAGCAAGAATTCGTCATCGAATTCATTTTGAAATCTGAGTCTTCGCTTAAATTTTGGCTTTCGTCCAATTCAAAATTTGAACCCATAAATACACCAAAAGCTTGACCTTTAACAGCTTGCAGACGGATTGTAAAACCAATTTGAATGGACTTTAGTCTTGACCATGTCCGCAACTTTTCACTCGCAGTATCATCCAGCTCCAAGGGTTTGAAATAAGATGACTTGAAGCTTTCTTGGTCGCATATTTTTCTACAAATTCAATCCAAAATGTATCATAATAAGAGGAGTGAAAACTATAGTCATCTAGATTTTGAAAATTATATTATATGAGCTTGGGATGGATCACAATTTTGCTTACAAGACGGAATTCCCATGATTGATCCAAGAGTCTTTGTGCTTGAAGGACCTAGTAAAAATTGACCAAAGCTTCTTTCCCACTGTGATTCATGTTAATAGTCCCACACAATCTGCCTCTACGTCTTTCGACTCTTAAGTCTTGCTCTTGATGGTATTCTGTAAAGCTCCTATCATCCAATGTCTCATATAAATGCACTAGTAATTGCTGTGTTTGAAAGCAATATTTATTAAAATAAACCAACAACAATTATCCGTACATGAAACACAAAAAACACAAAAAAATCACCAATTAGAAATATTGAAAAGAATAGCAGATAAATATGGGCCCATTATTTTTAAGAAATTGCGACAAAATTTTCTCTAAACATGAGTCCTGGACAATATGAAGACGAGTACACAATTGTATAATCAATCCTTCATTTAACTAAATAGGATGAATTCAAGTCTAGTGATGGACCCGTGACTAAAGGCACATTGTAAAACAAAAATATCTCTTAATAAATCCTATAAAACAAATAGGCAAAACTCTCATAAAAAAATGAAAAAAATTAGTAATGACCAAGTAAACATATCAAAATCCACTCCCTTGAATTGAATTTGCTATTGCAACTGAAGTTAAATCAAGACAAAATCCTAGAATACAGTCTGTGTAAATAGCTGTCAGATATACAGTCTTAATGGTTTCTTCTAAGTCTCTCCAAACACTTTGCATAACACTGTGAACCTAAGTTTGATAAAGGGCAAGTATTATCTATAGAAAAATGTATTAAACATATGGAACCCATACGCAAACTCGAATTATTCAGAAGTATGGGAAAAATAAATCATTCTGTTTTAAAAAAATCAGTTTAAAAAACCAATAATTATCACATGTACCGCCGACCACTTATCATTATAACCACCCATGTCCCAAAACTCTCACTTCCCATTCATTCAAGCCTTATCTTTATTATCATCACTGTTTCAAGCATCTCTCTTGCACACCAAATAGCAATTCAAGCTTTTCTCCAAGGTTGGAGAACCCATTGCTTGCAAGGAATAAGAGTTGTGACTCCTTTAATCCACCTTCTGTTTATCTATTCCTAGAAACCAATCCACCCCAAGCAGTCATGTAGCCCTTCAAATTCTTGGTTTTTCATGGTTTCTTGAATCATGTGATTCAATTAAAATAATCAAAGGCAAAAATTAAAAGCATAAAGGGTCTATGTAAAATATAAAATTAACAAACCCATTGTTATTCAAATGATAAAATATTAATTTTCAAATGCAAAAGGAAAAAAAGGCGAAGTTACAAAAACAATAACAAAAAAAATGATTCTAATGCACAGAACCAAGTACCTTTGTCCCACGTCATTGTTACTTGGGCAAGGAAAATCGCACTCTAATGTCATAACAATATCCAGCACAGCCCCACAGTACCTGCAGAAACATTTATAAAGTTTATCATTATATTCATTCAACAAACCACATTAAGAACCTCAAGAAAAAAACCAGAGAGTCACAATTACCCAGGATGACTATCATATTCCTTTTCTAGTTTAGGAATACATAATGCTAGGTGAGTATCAATAGATGATAACAGTAAAAATCATAAGGAGCATATAATGCATTTGACCTATAAAATAGGGAAATTAACAATCAGGATGTAGCTGGAAACAAAAATGCTAAAACATGAAGTAAAACTCAGATGAGTACAGGGGCAATATTCCTCACCAGCTTTTAAGTTTCCAAGCATATTGACATCACCATAGTTTGTCATCTCCACTGAAAGTTTCCTATAAATGCACAAAGCAAGAAATTCAGAGCATATACTCTAGATAAAACTAAAGTAAATGCAGTAATAAATGTGTGAATTCAGAACTACTTGCTAATGGGTATGATTTTGGTACCGCGCACGCACTCAGAACCACCTCAATTCCATCGATGCAAATTAGATGACAAAACCAATAGCAGTGAAAGAAACCATGCATAAGGTGGCTTTGCAGATCAAAAACATCATCAACCTACATCAAAATAAGTCAATTAAAATAAGGACTGCAACCTACACCAAAAAACCATTGGACCAAAAAAAAAATTAAAGGAGAAGATGATCCAACTCATTGAAGCAATAATGCAAACACCAAAGGAGAAGATTATCCAACTCATTGAAGCAATAATGCAAACACTTGGCGTTCGGTGGGTTTTCGGCGGCAGCGTGAGAGGAGCAGGAAGGGGTGAAAGCCATGGTTGGCTGGGGGTAAAAGTTTGACTTTGGGTTTGTGGAGTGTTCGGTAGGATGTAGTGGGTTTCGGTGGCAATGGGGGTTGGAGAGGAAGGGGTGGACGCAGTGGTTGGCTGGGGGTTTGGAGGCGAACGGTGGGCCATGGGGCGATGGGCTGTTTTGGGTAACGAAGGGAGAGAAGGGGATACCTCGCTGGACCTCGGTGGTGGGTCTCTGCAGAGCGTCCTTCGCTGGGTAGCTCCGTCCATGGTCGTGGAGAAGGTTACTGGCAGCAACGGCAGATGGGGCCAGCGACAGTAAGGGGGTGTTTGGCAAATTTTTGGGATAGGATTGGTTTGATTTTTTAATCCAAACTAGTCCAACGAAAACTCAATACGCCAGACCGGGCCCACGGAAAATTTTTTGTTTTTTTGTGTCAAATCTTTTTAATTTTATATTAAATTATAATTTTACCTTTCGTTCCTATCCAATACAAAGTCAATGTTGAATTTACAATTATATTTATGTTGTCCAGTTTTATATTTTATTCCAATTTTCAGCTGTGTCACCGAGTGGAATGACAGCATAATTCATTTGTTGTACATTTACTCGTGAAATTGAATAAATCAGTAGCTCAACAACTAGACTGTGAAAAATTTAAAACAAAAGTCATATACACCAGCAGAATTTTTCATAAATTCCACCAGCAGAATTTTCATAAATTCCACCAGCCGTCCCACTAAAATTGAAATCAAGAACAAAATTAGTTAATACCATGTTTCATATGATGTGAGATTTTTAAATCATTGGCGCCAAAACCAAAAGAATACCAAACAGAAGATTTAGTATTAATTACGGTTTATTCACTATTCTCAGCACCCAAACAAAATGTGGACAATATATTAAAATAAGTTTAAAATCCAAGCCATATTGAAGAATTATCCATATACCAAATCTCAACACCGACCTATACAATATTCCAATTGCCCACAAAACCAAAGCTCAGTTTAGATATATTTAAACTGTAAAAATGATTAAGTTGAAAAAAAAATCAAAATTAACATACTTCAAAGCCATTTTCCGATACGCGCTCTTGATTTCATGATCCGTAGAGTTCCTTGAAACCCCAAGAACGTCGTAGGGGTCTCTCCGCTGTTGCTTCACCGCATCGCTCTTCTCTGATTTCGCCTTATGACCCAACATTTTCACTTATAAACTCTCTCTTTTAACAAAACCCTAGAAATGGCTCACAGAGCTCAAAAGTCCACATAGATCCACAAAGTTTGTCTTTTTCAAATCAACATTGTCGAAAATTTTGAACCTTCAACGGAAAATAATTGAATTCCCCCGAAAAATAAGTGAATTTTTCGGAAAAATTCGGCTTCAAAGGAAAACTAAGAAATTCAGAAAACCCTAGCTATGACACCTTCAAGCTGGAGCTTGGATTTTTCAGATAGAGAAATCTAGAGAGAGAAAATATAGGGGAAATTAGGTGGCATTTTCAAGTGGCATACCTTCGGCAATGGGGACCAATGAGCGTCGTTTGCTGTGGGAGGGAACCAGGCTGAAGTGGAGAGAAAATGGGGTTAAAAAACCCTAGACAAAATTTACTGTTGGAGGACAATTATGTAATTACACCTATTATCCTATTCATGGGCTTAGCAATCCCAAAGTTCAGGTGGGATTGCTGGATCTCGGTCAGAGAGGATAAATGACTGAATTCCTACGAGCCGAGTAAATGAAGCCCAACGATTATCCCATCAAGAAATATGGATCCAAACCTGAGATTTGTAGGGCCTCAGACTTTTTTAACCTAATCTAAGTCCATTATCCCACTTTATCCACCCAAACAAACAACCCCCCCTAAGAGAATAGAGTGGTAAAAAAGAGATTGGGGAGATAGAGGAGAACATATTCATTACAATGGTAATACCTGGTAATGTAATGTGATATCATTTATTAATAATATTAAAATAAATAAGTAAATAGACCCTATAAAAATTAATTACTAATTTATCAGGTAAGCAAATAACTCTCACTCTTTTTTCATATAAGTTCAAGTTAGGTTCACCTTGTCTATTTTGAATTTTATTATTGGTTGGTAATAGTATGTCATCAATGTTGACATGATATCATTGTTGCATTCAATATTTAGTAAAGATAGAGAAGTCGGATTACGGTTGAAGACTAACGACATGCTATGAGGTTTAATGGAACGGCGTAGTTTTGCGGCCCTTTATTTTTCAAAACAAAATCCCCCTTCTTCTATGCACAGAAACTACCTTCTTTGCTATTTTTTCAAATCCTTAACCCCTATTTTTCAAAATCTCCCCAAATCTCTCCTTCTTCGTCAATCTGCTTCATCATATGCCATGGAAGGTTGCAATGGAGCCTGAAAGATCCAACCACCTCTCCCTCTCATTCGTCATATGCTTGAAGGTTGCAGTCTGCTTCGTAAAATTTTTTATTTTCTGATTTCATCATCTAATTTTTCTAGTTGATAGGTTGAACTTTTTTGGTTTAAATGGATTAATGACCTTAATCCTCATTAGTATTATTTAGTATTAGTTTGAGCTTGTCATTTAGGCTTAAATTTTTCTGGTTTAAAAAAAAGAAGACTCGATGTGGCAACTTTACAGTTGAAGTTGATGTAATAATAATCTCGGTGTAGCTTAATATTAGTTTGGATACTACGTAAGGAAATGAGCAAAAATCAAAGATGTTTTGAGGAAGGGTTTGGGAGTATTTCAACAATTACAAAGCTCAAGCAAATTGTAGTCATACTATTATTTCTTTGATGATTCGTTGGTTGACAATTTAGCTAGCCACTAACAAATTGTGGTTGCATTTCCTAGATTAAAAGGTTGAATCAAAGCGATTTGATAGTGAAAGACAAGGTTTGAGTGCACTTTTAATTACATATTTGTGATGCCAACATTGTTGGAATGAGTTAATGTATCAACCAAAATGGATGAAGGATTCTCAAGGAAAGAAGCAAAAAACAAAAGGTACTACAACTCCTCGCAGCTCTACTCCTTCAACACTAGAATCAATAAATTTAAGATACGACAATGGTTCATATGGGGGCTTAGAGAGGCCATCTGGAAGGAAGGCTGAAAAAAAAGCGAGTAAGAAAATCAAAAAGTAAATTATCTAGAGGCGATGATACAAGTTTTTATTTCATGAAACTGTTAGAAGCTACAAAGGAAGAGAAGAAGATAATGAAAGAGAAGAAAATTGAAATGCTTTAAAGATATTATCTTCAAGAGGAAGAACGACTAGATCAAGAGAAAAGGCAACTAGATCACGAGAAAATGAGGATGCAAATGGGGCAACTAAGAAAAGAAGAGAGAATAATGTCGATGGATATGAGTGTCATGCCTCCAATGCAAGCTAAATATTATAAGCGCTGCCAAATGAAAATCCTAGGAAAGAAGATGTAGTTCTTTTTTATTCGTAGACAAACAATTTTTGAGTACTAGTGACAGCAAACAAGTACTGTAATAAATATTTGTAGACAATGAATGCTTAACTAATGCCTATAAATTTCCATGCGTATTTTACAAGTGCTCGACTAGATCAGCTTGGAGTTTCGAATGAGTTTCTCTGTCTCTAATGCGATGTTGAGTACGAATAAATTGGAGCAACTCTAAACTCCCATTCAGGTATTAATGTAGGAGTAGGACTTTCATCTGTTGCATCATAACTAAAGTCCATCACACTAGCATCTCGCTCATTTTCAACAATCATGTTATGCAATATTATGCATGCCTTCATAATATCATTAAGCATTTCAAGTCTCCAGAAATGTGCTGGTCCATGCACTATAGCAAATCTTGCTCTAAAAGCTTGTTCAACATCCTTACTTGTTGACTCTTGGGTTTTTGTAAAATGTATTTGCTTATTACCTCTTGGAGATGGAATTGTTTTGAAAAACGTTGCCCACTTTGGATATATACCATCAACGAGATAATATCCCACTATTGATATCATTGTGGGATCCAGGTAACCCAAAAAAAACATGTCAAATCCAGAGACCGTATGAGGCCACCGCCTCAAAAATAATTGTTGGTTCATAAACGTGACCAAAGTACATATCTTTCCATGCTACTGGACAATTCTTCCATTTCTAATCCATACAATCAATGCTACTTAACATCTCAAGAAACCCACGTCTTTGCCCCATTGTCAATAATTTAGCAATGTCATCTTTGTTTGGTGATCTGAGGTACTCATTGGAATAAATTGTTACTACTGCCTTCACAAATCTTTGTAGACTTTTTATTGTCGTGCTCTCATCAACCCTCACATAATCATCAACAACATCTGTTGCAACTCCATAGACAAACATCCTTATAACGTTGTCATTTTTTAAAGAGAATACAAGCCAATAATCCCATGAGCATTTTTTTTGGGTATAAAATATGGATCATAAGCTTTCACCATGGATAGAATATGAAGGAAAATGAATTGATTCATTCGAAACCTCCACCGAAATAAATTTGGAGGATAGACAGGTGATTCAACAAAATAATTATGATAAAGTCTCTCGTGCACTTCAACTCGATTGCAAAAAATAACAAAATGACCTTGACTAGAACTAGGACGTACTCCAGAGTTGTTCTCAATACTGAGTTCCTCTATTTCCATAGAAGCAATCGTTATCATCTCCAATTCATCGTTGGAGTCAGAATTGTTAATAATCATCTTAAATGAAAGATGACGAGCCAGAGAAAATAAACAAGGAATAGTGCAATGACAGTAAATAAATTTGAGGTGTATGACAATAAGAGGGGGAAGGTCTTATTTATACATATTCAAAAATATGACGGTTGAAAATATGACCATTGAAAAGACGACCGTTATCAATATGACCGTTGCAAAATTTAGATTTTCAAATTTTGACGACGTGTCATCAATATGACGATGACTTGGTAGGCTACGTGGCATTTTTAATTTAATTTGTTGAAAATTAGTTGAAATAATTAGTTAAAATAGAAAATGTAGGTGGAGTAAACTTGTAAAATGACTTTTTAAATATATAGTGAAAATATTTAAATACATTTTGAGTAGCTAAAATGAAGAGTTGGGTTGGAGTTGCTTTTAGAAGCTAAGGAGATCCTGTGATAGGAATATTTTAAAAATATTTTTAAAAGCTAAGGAGATTTTTTTTGGGGGGGGGGGTGATAGATTAGGTAACATCGTGAATTGGGGAATTTAGAGGGCATGACTGAGGGAGTAAAAAAATGGAAACTTTTGGACGGGAAAGAGAATTTTCGGAGTCAATTTGATGCATTTGATCAACAATCATAGAGTGATTTGAGCCATGAAAAGCTCGAGTCAAATTAAAGATTTAAAATCTCTTATATAGATTACTTCACCAATAACATTATCGTCATGAAACTCCATTATCTTATCTTTTAAATTATCAACGCAAGCAATATCTGAGCTGAGGCTCTTACTGTAAAGATGATCGTTAGCCGGCATTAGATAACAATCCTGCACATACTTGGTATACTCCGAGGAACCAAATTTGGTAGTGATTTTTTTTTTAAACATTATATTTGATAGTGATGAAAGGATCATCTTTTGGACATTAATCAAGTACTGAAAAATCATAATTGGCTTGAGTATTAATTAATGAATCATTATGGGGATAGTCATCAAATATTGGAGGTAAATCTCAATTAATTTCTGACTATGGAAATATAATTTGTGTATTGGACATAAACCATTATCGAGGTTATTTTTTTATTGACCAAATAAGAAAATAAATACCTCATAATTATTACGATT
>CAUOFW020006184.1:0-24755 GCA_963454935.2 Ilex paraguariensis | reverse complement strand
TTTTTCAACATCTCATGTTATCTCTTTTATTTTTGTACCTTTAATAATGTAAAGCATGCATGGTCGTAGAAGATGTGGGTTTAACTATTCTGGACCTTCAATTATTTACGGCATGCATGGTTAGAAGTTAGTGTCATGGATTCATAGCTAGACAAGCTTGTTAAGATTGTACCAAGACAATTTCTGGCACAAGCAATGCCCAAGAACCTTTTTTCCTACTGTAAAAGTCGTATTTTCCACTGTGCTGAATAACTAACACCATAGAATAATGGATTTCACTTTATCTTACACGGTTTATTATTATTAGCAAGGGTGGAGCTTGGACTTCTTCACAGTGGGGTCAATTATTTTATTGAAGAGAACCATCGGACGACCATCATCAGTACTTGTTATGCCTTATAAATAAAAGTTAATAGCCTTATAAAGCATCAAATTTTGATAGATCCGAACCCATTTGAAAACTCGAACCGAATCAATCTGACTACCCAGCGAACATAATTTTTACAGTTCATATCCGAATCTTTTAAAAAAAATAAAGTCGATCTAATCCAAATAGTTAAATTGGGGCTGAGTTTTAATAAATTGTGTTTCAATGTCAACACCATATCATTAATAATCACTCAATTTTAATTACTATATTTGTCTATGTGTGTGCAACGTTATCAAATCTGAGCTTGATATATCAATATCTATATATATCTACATCTAATTTTTTTTTTTTGGCTAACTTTTTAATTGCGTAAATTCTAAATAATTTTAAAATTTTACATGAATCCCAAAAGTTTTTAAAATTAGAGTAAGGGCAGTTGCTCTCATTGTCCCACCCTAAATTTGTCATTGATTATTAGTTGGTGATATCACGTATTACCGATAAATAACGAGGTATAACTACTACATTGAATTTTTGCTACCTCCAAATGCAGCCATGTCATGCTATTTTATGGCTCACTAATGTTGTATGACATGAAATCTAGCTTTGATTCATGATTTGACTCTCAACTTTTCAACATATGGAAGGACAACCCATACAATTAAACATTTTTGGAGGCATTTTCATCAATAAACAAAAGTACACCATTGTGCACGAGGTTTACAATTTGTAGTCTGTGGAGAAATAATCAAATATAAACAATTTTACCATATTTTCTGAAAAAAAAAAAAAGATATTAAGTTGGTGCCAAAAGTATCACTAAATTAGGTTTGGTATCTACTTCGAACTTTTGGATCCACCACTGTTTTAAATATAAATCCTGACATATATACATCAATTTAAGCTTCATATTGGAGCTTCGCGACAAGAAGTCTGGCCGCTTTGACTTTGAATGTTCTTGTTGCACGCTGAGTAATTACCATAATACATAATCAAATTAATTACAGGCTTAAGCAACAAACCAAGCGAAAAGACAAGTCTACACTTTGTTAAAAGCAGAAAATGTCATTTTTGTGTGACAAAAGTCAGTTGTCATACCTCCATGTGGGCCAACTGAACTCGGCATTCTAGACGAAAATAACCCCCAAAAAAAAAAATAAATAACTACAAAAACAAATTCGTATTGTGCTTGTTATACAACTAAAAGTTTTGTTAGCATTATTGAAAAGGAATAAACTGTGACGATAAGTATTGTGCAAGGAGGTGAGAAGACTTTGATTATCTATCTCGACGCCGCAATTTAAATTTTTCCAATTGTGTTTTAGTAATAACCAGTACTTTTAACTTATTGAGAATCCTGTTTGAAAATTATTGTGTGATCAAGAAAATTAGGTTTAATATAAACTAGGAAAAATGGAAGAAATGTTTCGTGTGGGGTCGATGTAATTGTTAATGTATTACTGTACTAGTACACATTTTTCCACAAATACCCTTGGGGCCGGCCAGCAAGGCCCTTCCATTATGGGGATAGTAGGATGAGCCTGAGAGGTCCCATCCCAACTCCCAAATGTAACTTTCACGTGCAGTCCACATGCCGACAAAAATGATATGTCGGCAGTCGGCACAGAGGTTGTAGCCAGTACCCTTCAACTCGTCGGCACATTTTCTTTACAAGTGACATGCATGTGCATTGTCACCCACTCCTACTAATCTTCCTCTCGTCTCTACTATTCAACAAATATTTAACCACAATAAATAAAAGCTCCAAAAATATTAGTTACAAATGTCCACATGAAGGAGACAAGTCCAATATAATAATAGGTTGACAGATCAAGGATCCTAGCTCTGGAAAAACAATGTGGTTGCTTTTTGAAAATTTTAAATGTATGAGTTTAACCTAATACCTAAAAATAATTTGTAACCCTATCGAAATTCTAATATAGTGAAAAACCCTCTCATGCGTGTGGACATAAGTAAAAATTTTGTCCAGTCTCATAAATCTTGTATTAATTATTATTGATTGTTTTTCTTTCTTAATGGATCACCAAACTGTACGTTCACAACTAGTTTATATAGATACAATCTTACTTTGGATGAAAGTTTCGACTCCTTTTTTTTGGGTCAGACACTATTACAAGAGAGGGAACGACGAAGTACAAACCCGTGATCTTAATGTCCAATAGTAGAAACAGTAATCATTAAGTGAATTGATAACCGATAGAAGTTTGACTTTGTCATTCATAGATGAGACATTTCAAAAAAGAGGAAAAATTTTGAAATGAAAAACTCTAATTACAAGATTAAAGTGACAAAAGGATTGCCTTGTCATAAAGGAATAACCTTATCTTATATTAAGGATAGCCTGCTAGTTTTACTAAAAGGTATTCTCATGTGGCTCATAATATTGTTTTTTTCTTATGTTAAAATATGGACCTTTTTTTTTTTAATATGAGTTGTAAGACCTTTTTTAATATGCGTTTCTTAAAAGCTACGATCACAATGATGGGGGGAGAGTAACTTTACAAGACAATGATCTAAGAAATATTTGAAAATTAATCTACTTAACATGAAGTTTACACATCAATAATACAAAAAAAAAAATTAAAAATAAATTTATCTCTACAGAACTTTAATTTTACAATAATGATGGAAATTGTGCATCCAAGTATGAATCTAGACTTCTCTTATCGACCAATAAGTGTATTGATTGGTAACCTTATCGATATCGAAGCTTATTAATTAATATATTTGAGTTTGAGTAGTTAGATAGTGATCCATGTCTCTAAATAATCTGAATCTAGTGTAGCTATTTCATGGATTCATGTTGGATATGTCAATGTCCGATCTAATTGTGATTTGATCCTATTTATTTATGTATGAAAAATTTGAATGATTAATTGATGCAAGTTGGTTAAAATTTAGATACAAAATAGACCCTAGCTTAGTTTCCGTTAATGAAGGTATGGAAGGATATATGGAGTAGAGATGTAGACTTTGAAACTATTTGCATGTAATGTTTGCCCTCGAATTTAAGCCTATAAGGCAATAACTGTGGGGTTATTAAGTCGAATTTTAATCATTGGACCAACGGTTCTTTATAATTTGTTAAAATTTAATACTAAGAAAATTATTCAAATTGAAATGAATTGGATTTCAAATATTAATGGGCCCAAATATAAAGTATGTAAATAAAATTTGTACAACATTCACACCGTCTCAAATTAGAGTTTTCAAGGTGAAATTATTGATATATTCCACACTAACAAGCGTCTTCTGCCATCGGTGCTCTCTAGCACCCGAGTCACCAAAAGTTCAATCTAACTCTATCTCTACTCTCATGTAAGCAGTATCATTCTCCAGCTTAAAGACTCTCCTGCGAGTTGTCAAAAGTTCAGTCTAACTCGACCTCTACTCTCATGCAAGAAGCCTCAGCCTCTAACTTAGTGGCTCTCTCGCGAGTCGCCAGAAGTTTTGCCTAACTCTGCTCTCACGAAAGCAGTCTTAGTCTCCAGCTTAGTAGTTTCACCAGAAACTCGACCTAACTCTACATCCACCCTCGCGCAAGTAACCTCAGACTCTACCTTAGCAGCCCTTTAGTGAGTCACCAGAAGCTCAGCCTCACTCTGTCTCTGCTCTCATGCAAACTGCCCCAGTCTCCAATTTAACGCTCTCTTATGGATCACACAAAACTTGGTCTAATTATGTCTCTACTCTCACGTAAGCAACCTTGATCTCCAAAAACTCGGTCTCAAGAGGTGCAACTCTCTCGTGAGCCACCCATAACTCCTCCTTTGCAGCCCTCCTTTGTCTACCTCTCCCTCATCAAAGTTCAGCTGCTAAAAGAAGACAATGACAAGATGTCTTATTAATGTTCTCTCCCCCAAATTTAACTAGGCTCAGGGCATGGGAGGTAAATGACAAGCCCATCCTAGACCATGTCCACCACAAAGACCCAATCAGAATTACAAATCAGACCCAACTTAAAGGCCTAGTACAAAAAATATAGACTAGACTCAGAATCACAGATCAGGCCCACCTCAACACTTACAGGCCAAGTGGTTGACTCTGGCTTTCTAGTCTTTCTTCCGCCCCACCACAAGATGGAGGAAGGTAGGTCAAGTTAGTCACGCCATTTTGAGGGAGTTAGATCAATTGCGTTATCATGAAAAATTCAGTCCACAACTGACATGCGAAGAGATCTCATTGAGACCTGTACGTCACCACTTCCATAGAATTATTTCGCCTATTACGAGAAAGGCGGCACCTTCACTAATCTGTCTCACCTAATACGAGAAATGCGTCTATAAATTGTAAACTTTACCTACATATAGGGATATCTCATACCTATCACTTATACTTGTGCACCCTACATTCCTTGAAAAAAATAAAACACTCAAGTCATTTTAACCCTTTACAATAGAATATGTCATTTTAATCGAATCACTTAAATTGTTATTTATTTGTATTGTCTCTCATAATTTGTTACTATATTCAACACTTGGCAGATGGTATATAAACTTATTTTTGTGTATCATCAGCTTTCATACCAAGCCAAGTTTAGACTTCTGATACCAACCGTACCTTGCTTTCTAAAAGCAAAATGTCACTCAGAGAATCAATTGGATATGACCATGTCAAGAGGTGAAAATGATGAAAGCATCAACTTTTTAAGAGTAATCGTGGCACCTTTTCAATTTCAAATGCCCGCCAAAAGCCTTGGCTCTCTGTATCGTGATAGCATAAACAACACTGTTGATCAAGATTTTTTAGTAAATTTTTTATCTCAAATTATATGATATAAGATTTTTACTATTTATGTCACACATATAATCTTCTCTTTCTCTTTCAAAAAAAATACGAAAGATGAAAAGAAAGAAATAATAAAGAATTTTAAAATTTACGAAAATTGATCTTTATGTTTTCTATCACATGTCTAATATGCCTATTCATGGTATATTAAACTCTTCCAATATAATCCTATTTTCATATATGATTCTCACATTAATTACTCATTAAACTCTCTTTCATGACAATCAGAGAGTTTGAGTCAAATTCCAATAAAATCAACCACAAATTATAATAAATAATCAAAGAAATCAATTAAAAAAAATCAAAAAATATAAATTTTTATGTGGCAATGTGTAGGGCTGACCCTTGTAGTTAAGTTTAAATTCAATAACTACCCTTCTAATTCTGAAATTTCACTGTCACCCCCCTATCAATGTTTTGTCGGGTTACGACGTTAACGAAGAATAGATTTACAAAAATATCTCTGAATATTTTATAGGATAAATTTTATCCATACCCTTGTAAATAAGCCTAACTTTAATAACACTCTTTCCTGATTCTAAAATTTCAATACACTCTCTTTTAGTTCTATTAATTAGAATATTAAATTCTATTAATTTAATATTTAAACCTATCAAATTAATGTCATTTATTTAATTTAACACCAAATGAACATTTAATTTCATTAAAGTAACATTCAAATTTATTCAATTAACATTAATTTTTATCAAATCAACACTAAATTAATATTTAACTTTATCTAATTAACACTGAATTAATATTTAAATTTATCAAGTTAAGACCAAATTTATTCAATTAATATTAAATTTTATATAGGAACAATGATGTGTGAAGAGTAGTCGGGTGACATTATGGAAAACAGACGATAACATAGGAGTTAGAAATTGAAGGGATTTTAACATTGATTTTGTCGATTGTAATTTTTACTATAGAAAAATTATTTTTAACTATAAAAATTATAAAAACTCAATTATGTAACCATATGAGCGATAATATGATGACTAATATTATAACAAAGTTATCATACAACACTTTAAAATAATAAAAAATCATTAGAATAATATAATGATAAAAATCACGCTTACTGGTTGATTAGGATATATATAATAGGAAAAGAATTGTAGGTCTTTTAGTCTATTTACATTGCAAAGGATAATTTTGACATTTTCACAAAAATATTTAATCAAATCATTACTTTATCAACTGACAGAGGCAAAAGTTAACGTTAAGGGGAAGGGGGTATCATTGATTTGAAAGTATAAATTCGAAGGATGAGCAATGAAGTGTTAAAATCGAGAGGGATTGTCATTAAATTTAGACCTAATTACAGAAAATGTTGATAAAATTTTTCCTAAAATTAAAGAAGACCGATAATATGAGAGAATTTAGATTAATTTCCGCAGGAGTTAACATAAAAATAGATGACATCCTTTTTTTTTTTGGGGGGGGGGGGGGGAAGAGCTAGATTGATTTCCACTAGCAAATTCAATAAGAATGTTTGAGAAGGCTAAAACAAATATTTGTATATGCATATTGCTAAACCCTTGCATGGTAAGTTTGTAACCCTTCAAACAAACAGTTGTCATCATTTTAGTATACCCTCAAGTAGACAACTTCAATAAAAAGAAAAATCAAGACTGTTCATTCACTGGGCATGAAATTATTTGGCATGATTTGGTTTGTAAGCAAGCATTGATAATTATCTCTCTCATTAAAAAAAAAACGTGTGCAATTATTTTGCTCACAATAGTGATACTTGTACCTAATTTAGTAATTTAATATATTGTGGTTATTAAATTGATGTTCGGTTTTCTTCAATACTAAGTTTCGCTATTAATATAATTGTCACAATTTATTAACTTCTCAAACTAAGTCACAATAGCATTCCTTGAATTTTTATTGTGTCCTTTGTATAGATATATACATGCAAATGTTTAAAATATCTAGATCTCTTGCATTACACTTTTTTTCATTTCACTCAATGGTAGATTATATATCCTACATAGGTGAGAGAAAAATAGTATTTAAACCTAATCTGGAGACTTAATCAATCACAGTTGTTGAATTGAAAGTGCGTTTCATCTAGTATTGAAACTCATAACTAGTCCAATAAGTACATTTTATTAGGTTCCTATTAGGTCCCCATAGCATTGCTCGGATTAAAGTCCTACTTATAAATTATATATCTCAATTATATTTACCTAGCGTTATTTACCTTTAAATTAAAGTGGAAGGGATGAATAAGGAGGGGATATCAATACGAGTTTAAAGGAGGGGGGGTATGCCCCATGGACCCCCCCCCCCCCCCCCCCCCAAAGTTCAAATTGCTTTCCCACGTCCATATCTACTTGGAATAAGAACCCAGAAATAAATACACTGGCCGTCCCAGTGGGGAAAAACCTAGATACATGTTGGTGGGTGTGTGTGTGTAAATTATGTGTATATTAGGCAGCAAACACAAGTTAATAACTGCTTTTAATAAAACTAGGTATTGCCTAGCAAAGGCAGCATATACAAGTATCTTCCAGGCATGTACATGTAGAAGACACCAAAGAAGTGGTCCCCTCTCCTTTTTATAAGAATTAAGAAAAATGCTATTTGTACCTAATTTAGTAATATTATTTGGTGACATAATAAATCATAGTAATTTCAATTAATAATGGGGTCTAGTGTCAATCTAAAAACAGAGAATAATAAGATTATCAAATAAAATCACTAAATAAGGTCTATGTATCATTGCTCTAAGAATAAATAGTCTCCAATAGGTTCACTAATTCTTCAAAGTTTTTTTTCTTTTTTTTTTAATGGGCATGGAAGAAATCAAGAGAAGAGTCCAAGTGAACAAGATTCAAAGTTCAAATAAAATGACTCCTTGACTTGCAAAATGGACAATATAGCTGTATAAACCCATTTCGTACGTTGTGTACCCTTTTTTATATGTATTTACGTACATCAAAACAGATTTCTTCTCCTTTGTTTTTATGTAGTATCTGTTAATCTCTATCATGTTTCTCTACATGAAAGTCACTCAAGTTTGAAATTAATGAAGAAAAAAATCCATTTTCACGTAACGTTTAAGGTAAAAAATCTGGTCTTCTTCTAATGTCTTCGAGACTTGAGTCTATCTAATAGATAGCATATTACCTTTCTTTTGACTGACCCTCCCTCCCTCTCTCTCTCTCTCTCTCTCTCTCTCTCTCTCTCCAAGATTTAAAACCAAGAAATTGTTTACAAGCTCTCACCCACCTTCTTATAAACCTCATCTCTCATTCCATTGATTCAGTGTGGTGTGGCTGTGGCTGTGAATAAAAACATTAAAAAAACAGAAGATCTAGGGAAGCAATGGGTAATGGATATCATCAGAGTCATCTTCATCACCAAAACTTCCATAACAGAAGCACTTTCTTGCCGACTTTGTGCCGAGTATCGATCAAAGACATAAAGCTCTCGAGAGCACATTCATCCTCCTCCGATGACCCTTCATCCCCAAGAGTCAGCTGCATGGGCCAGGTCAAGAGAAACAACAAAGTCAATGGCTTCCCAACTCCATACAAATTCCACTCTCCAACTTCCACCACCACCAAAGCTCATCCTCACAACCACCACATGAAATACACAAAGCTCAAGAGGCTGCTTTCTGGCAAAAACCTAACTGCCACCACCACCACTGCCCCCGCCGCCGCCATCGCCACTAGTAGCGGTTGTAATAGCAGAAGAGGCATGATTATATGTGATACTAGAAGGCCCAGGTTCAATTATCATAATAATGTCCCAGTCAACATTGTTGAATTGGATCCGCCTTTGCCGGTGGTCCGAAGGGTGGAGCCTCCGGCCACTGGCCGTGATGAAGGTAATCTATGGAAGAGAAGATCTGGTAAGATGGCATTGAAAGGTTTACAGATTGAACAAATTAATGTACCTGACAATCAGTACTTACCACCAGCATCCATATGAAGTGAGACTCCAATATTTCAAGGTATTAGTATGAAAATATATTGTAGATGTGTCACTTCTTTTCATTCAAAATTGTAGATTCTTCTTTAATTCAAAAGACAAACATTTTTGTTGCTTCTTTATGCCACAACATTTAATTGTACTAGATCCAAATGTTCTCCATCTCTCCCTCTTTCGGATCCTCTGAATTTGGGTCAAATTTCAAAGGCCAAAATTTGGACTCACAACAGCAGGTCTGAGAAGGTCAAGAGTGAACTAGCTCATCAATTAATTAAGAGAATGGATAAAGAAGTTAATGTCGGGAAATTTAGGAGCTTATAGTTTCGATTCTAATTTTATCAATTAGATGAACGATAAGGAAGTTTTGCATCTAACATCTATATTTGGAGATGATCGGGTAAAACTCAGGAGTCTTAGTTGTCAATTACCGAACGATCGATTGGGTGTTCAATATAGAATCAATTTTCTCTTGAGAGTTAAAATTCAAAGAAAGTCTAATTTAGTTTATTATTTAATTGCTCTACTCCCCCTCCCCACCCCGTCAAAAAAAAGTGAGACTTGTTCTTTCTCTCCGGTGAAATACCAAAAAAAACTGCAAAAAAATTCAGTGAATTATTGAAGCTATTAATGTGATTGATCAGTCCTTTTATTTATCCTCTAGCTTGGCTCTCCCTTGGGCAGCCTACTTTTTAATCCTCTAATTGGCTCGCTTTTGCAATAGTCGGGATTATTTTGTTGGATTGATCGGTAGAGTAGTAAACTCTTTTAAAGGATGGAATATACATTCCTTATCAGACATGCCGAACAATTGTCGTGGATTCGAATACCTCCTACGGAATACATCATACAAAGCTACTTAGATGGTATTTGGATGGCAAATTTTCGTTTTCCCACTGGTTTTATCCATTGATGGTGCAACTCAAATTCAGAATATGAGCTTTGGGGGTGGGGGGTAACATGGGCCACTATTTTTAAGGTACTTGTAGGAAGCAATACAATGTGTAGGCTGACTGTACCTCTGCATCTCTCACCGCTGGCATCGTGCTTGCCATGGTTCACACTCTACCATGATGGATAGCCTATATTGTACCCAAAGCTGACTTTCCATGTGATTGATGTGGTAAAGATGCTCTAGAATTTTTTGTCTATTATTTAAATGTAGAGACCTTTTACAACCAATTTCAACCCGTTTAAACTTGGTGATAACAACTTATGTGTACAATCACTCTCAAACAGCGATGCACGTTGTACTAACTTATAACCTCAAGGTAATACACCCCAAAAAATCTTTCAGAGGCAGCTCACCCCTAAAATTAGGATGCTCTAGAATTGATATCAAAATGATGACCGGCTTGTGTATGAAATGAATGAACCAACCATGCACGTAAAGCAACACATTGAAGAAATGGTATTAGAGCATAACCAAGATAAGTTTGCCTAACAAAATAGATACATTGTCTCCAACAAACAACACAGAGCGAGAATGAAATTAGCTAGTTTGCTTTAAAATTCACATCTAACAAGTGACCTTTAATGGTGCCCCTTCAGTTCAACAAGAGGACATTACCAGGGCTCTATTGTCCCAATTCCAGGTTTGAAATGGTCTTGATGTAGCACGCAATTCACAACCGAAAAGCTCAAAAGGTAGCACATATTGCAGCTATGCAGAAAAAGGGCTACGGCATAAAACATAACTGCCTTACATTATTAACAGCTTTATTGCATTAACCTAAAACAGCTACTCACCAGGCAACCTACAAATTTTCCAGGGGTTGGCTCATTATCAGGGCGCCCCCCGGGGGAGAGACATAACACATCAGAATGTTGTTTCACCGCACTAACTAGTGCTGTGAGATCAACAGCCTACTTCATGTTACAAATCTGGAGTCCACATATGAGTAAACAGCCTTTGCTACATGCAGGAGAGAATAAGCACAGTGGTTATGCATGGAAGAGAGAATAAGTAAAAGCAGAGAAAAAATATCTAAAGCCATAGGTGTAAAGATCAAGACCTTTCCACTCAGAAGCTTTGCTCAGGGCCTCAGGCTTCTTATAGTGACAGAAGAAGTATGACACTTAAATGAATCATTCACAGTAGTACAAACTGAAGTATCATACATGTCTAGAATAAAAACGTGCTGATTAAATCTTGTTAAGACATTATACCAAGCTAAAAAACATGGTAACAGAGAGCTAACAGCTACGAGATCTAGAGTTCTCCAGGTTTCATACTCTAAAATTTTAATTTGTACAGCAAGGGATTAAGTCACAGGTCAGCATGTACAATAAACAGCCAAGCCAGGAATTTCTTCATGAAACAATCAATTTTGCTCTTTATAAGGGGTCCATATCAATTTGCTAACATCAACTTCAAGACCACCTCGGCCAGCAGCTTTCAGATGACGATCCAATACCTTGGGATCTGCACAAATGACATGCTGCCCCTTTCGGTATTGGATCAATTCTAAGCTCTGAAGGGTGGCCAAGATATCCTCCGCCTTAATGGCTGTCATGTCACTAAGTTCCTGTAAAAAGTAACCAAAGTAAATAGAACAGTACTAATGAGGGGGCATAAGTTATGAATTTGGCATCCACCCCAGAATCAATCATTTGTCCAATTTACCCCCATTGCCAACCATATAACAGAGTAAGCCATTTACTTGAGTATTTCTGTTCACACATACCAACTTGATTTTGGTTCTTTTTCAAGATGTTATGTGGACCTTTTCGCAGACCATAGAATATAGAAAGTGATGAAGAAAATGGAGATATCCAAAACATATAAAAATATAAGAAATTACAGTTCCAATGGAAATATGTTTTTTTTTTCCTTCAGCTTTTTTTACTTTTTTGCTTAAAAGAACTAGTTGAGAGAGAGAGAGAGAGAGAGAGAGAGAAAGTGGAGGTTGGGAGTTTGATCATGGGTAACCCCTCATGAGCAACTGCCCCCAATGAATAAGTCCAAGAGTTGCAGTTGAAATGTTTCTACAGGATTATATCAACTGCTAAATCCAACAAATTTGGGCAGATTTTTATATCCCGGTAGCAATACTATTCAAATTTTAGAAAATGTGGAATTCTTTGGAGTCTTATATTGAAATTTGACTATTATAAATTACATTTTGGAATAACTTGTTTCGCTTGATTGATTTTCCCACCGATGGATCAAAAATAAATAATCCTTGCATTATGGTTTTATTTTAATAATGAGTTTCAGATTGCCCCCATTGCACAAAAATCCTGGCTTCGCCCCTACGCAAGCTTCCCATCAATTTGGATGACCCATGCATACATTGTGGTGCTGACGCCATTCCACAGGATTATTAAGGCCTATAACCGATGCAGCAAACAATATGGATGTCCAAGAAGCAGTTGAACCATAAGTAAACTGAGGAGTGAGGACGTCTAATATCCATGACATACCTTGATAGAGATGTTTCCCTTGTGCTTCTTCAAAATATCTAAAAGAACTCGGGTCCAATATCCTCGATAACTTAATAGTCCCAAATCAGAAAGGGGTCTTTCAGGTGTGCCGACTTTGCCTTCTTTCTTTGATAATTCGTATGCTTCACCATGTAGAAATGAGATCAGAAATTATTTGCACTTGAAAATCAAGAAGACGACAAAGAAACAAGGAAATACAAAAGGAAAAATAAGAATTAGTCAAATAATTTTCTTTGAATAATATATACAGAGACACTGACATTCTATACCAAGACTTCTCCATAAGGGAAAATTGTGAAAATGTACATTATACATTAGGAATTTGTGAGGAAGTACCTTAATATAAATCTTCTGTATATAAGTCTTTTGTTGTGTAAATGTTTTGTGAACAGATACACTTTGACTCTTTTTAAATATTTCATTTACATAAAAGCCCTTTCCTTTATTCGTGGAAGATAAGTTAGGCAATTAATTGTGGGATTCAATTTCCTATTTTATTGGGACATTTTCTTATTTTTTCATTCTATTTTAACCGTTTGAATTTTGGAAGGATTCCATTAGTTTTAAAAAGATTTTTTATTCTATCGATATCTGACTCTCACTGTTAACATCTCTCTCCCTATTTTATCTCTCTTTTCCCTCTCTCCCTATTTTCTCTCTCTCTCCCTCTCCCTCTATTTTCACTCTCAAACTCGTTCTTTCTTCCATCGTTATTCTTCTCTCCCTATTCTCTCTCTCCCCCCCTTCTATTTTCTCTCTCTGTTTATGCAGTGTTACATTTAAATCACATTATGTGATGCCCACCCTGCACAAAACACTGCACATGATGTTTGTTTTGTAGTGTGACATTGGAGTCACACTTTTGATGCCCACACCATGAAAAAACAATGCATATGATGTGTAGTTGCATTGTGACATTGGATTCACACTGTGATACTCACCATGTATTTTTTAATCTTTATGTGATGTGTGTCTGAAGTGTTACATTGGAGTCACAGTGTGATACCATCTATGTGCAAACTCTGTATATAATGTCTATATGCAGTGTGACATTAATACCAAATTTGTGATGCACATAGTGTACCAATCCCTGGGTCACATTGTGGTACTTTTCATGTGCCAAAACCTGCATATGTTGTGTGTATACAATAGACATTAATGTCACATTATAATGTCTACAATGGCCCAACTTTGTATATGTATTTTACAAGTAGTATGACATTGGCGTCACAATATATGTGTCACAATTTTGTAGTCACAAAAAATATATATAAAGAAAAAAATAGTCCTTATCTTAGAAAGTGTATATATATATATGAGAGAGAGAACGAAACAGTTCTAATATAATAAAATCTTAAAATTTAAGCATTTTAGAAAGAATTGGGAAAGATTTCAAATTAAGAAATTTAAAATTTATTTAAGTTTTGGATTTAGCTATGTATATGTGTGTGTGTATATATATATGAGATATAAAAAGAGAGAAAGAGAAAGAGTTCTAATATAAGAAAACTCTAAAATTTAAGAGTTTTAATTTTCAAATTAATTGGTTTCCTTATCTGGTTTTTTCAATAGTGATGTGATGATGTCAAGGACTCGAGGGTACTTCAGTCCTTCTGCTCCAAAGTGTACTTTTTGCCAAATTTTTTAAAAATTTGTACTTAAAGTCAAATAAGTTATAAAAAGTGTAACAGCTTCTAAAAAACCCTACAATTAAACTAACATGTCATTGGTTAGAAAGCAGTTCATTTATGCAAGTAGGCGAGTAGAATATTCAGGACTTTGCACAGCCATAGGATGCCACACAAACTTATTTCCCTATATGGGTACGACCGATTGTCACTTGCTCCATCTAAGGAGGTGACAAAGAAAATGGTGCACAACCCATCTAGAATTCAATAAATACTTACACAAAGGGGTACCCCAATCAAAAATCATCTTGAGGAGCTTCCTCAAGTCTAGCTCATGTGACACTAATCACATCCATGTGGAGTAAGGTCCTAGAATTTCTATTGTACCCCCATAATCTAATTAAGCAAGGGGCACAATTGGGTTGTCCAAAATTAAATCATCTTGAATTAACTTTTCCTCAGTAAGTTGGCAGTCCATTTTGAGCTTAGAGACATTTCACAGCAAGATACCATCTCACTCATTATCCACAAAATATCTAGGTATTCATCCCTTAACCCAAAAACAAGTAATTGTTCTGCACACCTACGTACTAAAAACAAATACAACGGAATAGTACTTCTTCATTTTGCTAAAAACAAAGTTCATATAGCAAACAATGGGGGAATTCAGATGGAAAAGTCTTACAAAATGCAATAAGGAATTTTCCATAGCCTTTCCTCTGATAGGGAGGAAGAGTGAGAATGCAAGCCAAATTATAGGACTCCTCTGAATGTTTTTCCTGCATCATGTTACAATGCATGATTAATAGACATTTTATTTCCAAATATTACAAGAATATCACAATTGCCTTTGAAGCCCTCAGAAAGTCAAAACCTTCCATGTGATTCTAATTTCAACATACTATATCCTGCTCAGCAAGAATCTCTGACAATGTTCACCTTTAGACGATGTGAAGAGAAAAAAAGAACATGAAAAATTCAAGATGTTTTAGTTGCTTTAGGTGATGGCTGCATAGCAAGCAAGGAAAATGACATGGTATCAAAAGCGAAATAAAGCAACAGAGTCAAAGCTTACGTGGGAGTTTTTATTAACCTTGCAAGAATGCAACATCAAATAGCCCAAACTACAGAACCAGAGAAGCAACTGAAATTTCAGAAAAAAATTTATCTACTGCTCCCGGCTGGCACTGCTTTTCGTGAAGGCCAAAGTTGACAGAGTTTGCAGTTTGGCAGAGTCAGAGTCAGAGCTTCGAAATAAATTTCTATCACTGTAGTAGGAAGCTACGACTGTGGCATCAAATAGCACAAACTATAGAAACAAAAAGTAAATGAAATTTCAAAAGCTAAATTTATTCTACTGCTGCCTGCTGGCACACGTTCATTCAATGAAGGCCAAATTTGACAAGATAGAATTTGCAGTTTGTCTGACAGAAATTTCGTCCCTATCATTGCATTGTGCAGATTAGATAAGACATCGACATTATGGAATTATAACACTAAAACAAGTGAAGACATTAAGGCCAATACTATCCTTGATTAGTTTTCCCACTGATGAGTCTGATCAGCTGCTTATTAGGCAATTTCTAGCTTTTACAAAAATAGTTAGTCTCCTGGCATACGTTGTTTGGACACTCTAGCCCTATGGTAGTTTAGATCGCCTATTTGATACCACAACTGCATGGCACGTGATATCACTGTTAACTACAAAATTCCCTAGAGCTATCACATCCAAAAAAATAAATTGCTAAAACTCTTGCAGGACAACAAGAGTAGTAATAGAAGTGCAATGAAGAGTCTCTCTAACTCAGTTACCTTGGAGAAGTAGCCAACCATGTGGCATCCTCGATCATCACATTCACAAAGCACGTAAAATAAAAACAGGTCGACATCATAATAGAGGGTCTTGTGATCAAGAAACAATTTTGCCAGATAGCAAAGGTTTTGTCCGTAAACCTTGTTCTTTTTGCCATCAACCTGCTTCAAAGCATTAAAATTTAGAAATTCCATAGGAAGTGTGTAAACCAGATAGGTGCAACTACAAATATTTGCAAAGATACCACATAAAAACAAGAGTAAACAACTCTAGAGGAACATGAATGTAAACAATAATGTATTTGCAATTGCAATACCAAAATAACTACAAAATCATAAGTTTGAATGTTTCATCAAACTGAACAACGTAACTTGAGAAATTCCACAAAATTTGTTCCCTAAAATATTTACTGATATAATGTTCCAACCTGCACGTGGCTATAAGAGATATGCAATCATGATAGAGACAAACTTAAACCACGAAGCATTCAAAAAAATGAAATAACATAAAATAAAAACCAAAAAAAAAAATCTGATGCTGTACCTCAAACATTGACAGGGTACCGCTGCGATATATTTCATCACCAGGGGGATGCTTAAGATCACATTTCTTCTGCAGACATAAAATACAAGTCAGATAACGCTCCATAAGAAAAGCTCCACTGCATCTTTTCCTTCTTGAAAGAAATTCCCTTACATCTTGAAATAACCTACTGGAAAATTAGAAACCAACTAACAATAGAAAAACCAAATGACTACCTTGAGAATGAAATCCAAGTGATTGACAAAGAAGAACTTCAGCCATTAATTCAACAAAATTAATGTTCTTCGGCATGACACATAAAGAAACATAGTTACTACCAAAGACATTACATGGGAGAAAAGCAGTTATCAAAAAATAAATAAATAAAACTATTTCACTCTCACTACATATCCTTTAGCCATCAAGAGATCCAATGTCATGCTGGCTTTATTTTGCTTCAGACTGTCTCAAAACTGTACATTTACCCTCAAACAATATGAGAAAGGCCTTAAACAAGCAGGCAATTCTGATGTACATACATGCATGTATGTACAGGTGGACAAGAATGCAGGCATGCAAATGAGCTCAAACAACCATATGGTGTTCATCCCTCAGGCTGAGCTCAACAGGGTATGCAGGAAGGTTCCCCAAGTATCCCCCAACCACCTTATAAATAAGTTGAACATGATGCTTGAACCCACCGCACATCCCCCCTCCCCCCCCCCCCCTAAAAAAAAAAAAAACAACCAACAAACACACACACCAAAATAAATAAATAAATAAAATAGGAAGATCAAGATGCAAGACAATTATATATTACTCTTGCAGGTTAGTCCATCCCTGATGGACTAGTCACACACTCATACAGAGCAACTTAACTTCGTAATGTTGTATTATAAGTCATAACCCAACTGCTAGGGGTTAGAGCATGAAACCCTCAGTATCATCTAGCTCTAGCTAAATACCTAATTCTGACCCAGTTCACAGCCTTGAAATTCAGCAAGTACTTGAAAAAAAATTGGATTAGATGCAATGACTTGAGTTAAATATCAGTTGGAACAGTAAACTTTAATATCTTAATGTATGTATAAATCGTTGCTGTGAAGGTAGAATGGCACTGACAAGTCTAGAATGGCACTGACAAGTCTAGAATGGCCGATTAGAATATTATCATTGCTGTGAGTCACCATGAAGGCACAAAATAGTATACGTGGCCAAAATCAGACAGCTAGACAAGACAAAATAAGATCTGTCAAACAAATCCCAGTAATTGGATTAAGCTGCATCAAGTTAGGGTTAACAGGATCCAAGCCACCCAAAGTCATAAGAGGGCATAACATCCACAAGTTGATAAATCGTTCTTCCCTCATGGAGATGGTCCCGTTGCATATAGACTCGACTCGCACTAGTGGCGCTTTACTGTGCACATATCCGAAAGCGGTGATAGCTTTCTAAGCGAGGATAATCAACTTATGAAGAAATAATGCTATGTGTCTCAGCAAATGAACAATCTCTCCCTTGCTACCAATGATACCACTTTAAATCCCACATATAGGTGTTAAAGCACCCCAACAGTCAGTGTTAATCAAAAAAATTTGAAACAGAAAGCCATACAAATTTCCATTGAAATGGCTTCTCTCAAAATTGGTGTCAAACACAGAGAATTCTCAAAGCTTTTTATAACCAAAAACCTACAATAAATCAGATGTATGCAACTTTATTCCTATTGTTAAACCCAATTCCCATTCTGATATCATATCTTAAATATAAACCCAATTCCCATCGTTAAACGTAAATCCCTTGACAAATCAATAGGAAGTGCTGCAACCAATTGCTCCCATAACAAGCATTCAAACTTGATATGTCTTATCAACCTAGATTTTACGCATTTCATTTCTCACAAGTTCTATATGTAATATTCTTTTAGTATTAGTGTCTAATTCTTTGGGAACATTAAGTGCATCTTACCGTAAAGATTCAGAGGATAAAAGTGAGTACAAATGCAATCCTCTATACAGGCACATGATCAACAATTTCAATCGCAAGCCAGCGGCACTGCATCAATCTAATGAAAGGTCTGTACCCTTCTATAACTCTATTGTTGAAAGATTCTCACAAAATTTATTTTTGAACCATATACGGGTACATGATCAACAACTTCAATCACAGGCCAAAAGGCAGGCACTGCATCAAGCCAATCAAAGGTCCTTACCCTTCTATAACTCTATTGTTGCAAAATTCTAACGAAATTTATTCTTGACCCACCAGATCATACAAACTTCGAACCTATTACGAAGTAAAATGCGTGTGTAAACAAACAGCATCCAATTTACAGTCCATTCAGCCCAGGGGCTGAAATTCGTCATGGTTGGACTCTATTAAGTTTTCAATGTGCAAATAGTTCAACCAACCATGACCTACAAATGGTAGGAAACTGTACTTCCATCAGAAAGAAAAAGAACTTCGTGAAATCATCATTGAAAATCTGTCTCAACGTGCTTCATAGTATATAGCAGTCATGAACTTCACATTCTTTCCACTGCCAGTGGCATGTAGGAATACTCTTCATGATACCCATCAGAAAACCATATATCTGAAGCCTCTGCTCCAAGTTAGTAGAGCAAATGAATCGGTTATGGAAAGAACTATCACTCATCTTATGGGGTGGGAATTTGCAACACACAAGAATGATAAAATCAATTTCAAACCCGGTAAGTTGCAACAAGATGTGAAAGTAACTGTACTATATTTTCAAAAATAATGAATACCATGAACGTTACAGTTCCAGGTTGGCAATGCATAATGTCAAAACCCCAGCCTCGTCTTAATTATAAAAGGACAAACCTGTTTCAGTAAAATTACCAGACAAAACCCTGTTCAATTTGGGCCGGTTGGCAACATCAGTATCACATTTTCCCAGGTTGGTTAACAAGCTTAATACAGGGGCTGATAAGATATACAGATCAATAAATGAGTTGCAATTTGCAGTATAAGCCTCAGATAAGGCATGTGACAGTCAGAGGGAAGCACAAAAAAATGGAAAACGGAGACAGGTACTCTAGACATTAAACAAGCATTTGACTCATGCTATGCCACAATCTAAATTTCACAAAGCAACAAGAACTACAAGAAATTGAGGCAAAGCTCACCATATGCCTCTGAAGCTGTTCCTTGCGCTTCATGAAATTGAGGCAAAACTCACAAAAGTACAGCTTCAAACAGTCATTGTACTCTGGTGGAAAGGGGGAGAAGTACCATGTCTCAATCTCGTATCTTCCAAGTTCTATAGTAGCTATATTTTTAACTTTAGTGAATTCTTCATGTTCACGCAAGCTGGCAGCATCAAGCTCCTCATGGCCCTATAATCAAAGGAACACGTTTAGATAATTTTGAGTCAAAACACAACACACATGCAAACATAGGGCGTAAGAGACAAAAGGCAAAAGCATGTGTGTTGAACCTCTAATGTAATGACTAACATAAAAATTTCTATTCAAGTTGTTGCTACTTATGTAGATGAACCAGATATCAATTTAGGAGTGCACGTGTGTGCATGTGCAAGGGGGAGAGAGTGAAAGAGTAAGCATATTGAGGACCAAAAACCAAAGTACAATCACAACCAATCTGAAGGTTATAATTTAAGGTGGTAACTCCATCAAAACCTCACTTAAATGATTTTAGCCTCTCAAATGGGTAAAATATCCTTGGTATTGATCCTAATTCTTTGCTAGATCTGATCAGCTTTACGTCACCTTGACACTTCGAGAATTGTGAAACACCCAACTCAAGCACAAGAAAAGACAAAAGAGGATCTGGTATGTTTGCTTGAAAGGTACAACAAAAATTGATACCAAACAAATTTGTCCAACAAAGGCAATAGGGACATTGAACAAAGCAAGAGGAACATGGTTTTTCAAGTATTTTCTTCTCTCATTTGTCACATGAACAATGAAATATCACCAACAACAGGGAGAAAACTTACAATACACATGCACTTCAATTTGTCCACTGAGTCCAGTTATGTCCTGTGATCAAGGATCAAAATTTTGTTTCGGTGCATTGCTTCAGTCACCTAGGAAACGGAAAAGTTTCAACGTATTTCGAAAATGTTTCAACCCGTTTCGAAAAAAGAATGAAAAAAAATAAAAAATTTAAAAATTATTTTTTCAAAATATTTGTCAAAATATACCAAAATATCTTAAAATACCTTGAAACATTCTAAAATAATTGTGCAAATGCATTGAAATATAACAAAATATTTTGAAACATTATAGAACACCTCAAAATATTAGAGTTTGTTTGGTTTGCGTCTCAAAAAATAATATCGAAAAATAATTTTTGAAATGAGTTTTAAAAAAGTGTGTTTTGATATTTTTATATTGCAAAACATGTTTGGTTATATATTTTTAAAAATAGTTTTAAAAAACAAAAAATTGAAAACCTGTTTGGACAATTGTCCACAAACCCCAATTTTCATCTCCCTTCTCTATCTTTCCCGTCTCTCTTTCTCTCCATTTTCTCCTTTCAATCTCCACCCACTTAACACACACAACAAATACACCCACACAACACATACAGTCATTCACCAGAGAAAAGCAGATCTGAAGCAACCCAGATCGAGCAACCCAGATCTGAAGCAAATCTAAAATAACCCAGTTGCTTCGATTCGCTAGAGTTCCTTTCCTTCGATACACAGTCATTAGAGTTGCTTCTTCGATTTGCCAGAGTTCCTTCGCTTCGATACACAATCGTCGGAATTGCTGGTTTGTTTGGTTTGAATCGATTCGCCAGAGTTCTTTCACTTTGTCAGACTTGTTTATTGCAGTCGAGAGAGTAGGAGGAGGAGGCAACCATCGAGCCGGAGAAAAAAAGATGTCTTTATATGAAGGATTTAATGAACAGTAGTATGTCCTCCGTGTTTTCAAAATTTTGACAAAAATAACTTGAAAACAAGCTGGACTTGTTTTCTGTTTTTATGCTCCAATTTCCACTTTTTTCCAAAAATTGGAAAACAAAAATTCAAACCAGACATTGTTTCATTGTTTTTAGAGTTTTTAGTACAAAAAAACAGATTTGAAGAATCAAACCAAACAGACCCTTAGAATGTCAATTCCATCATTAATTCGCTTTGATCTCTTTGGAAACGAAAACATTTCGAATGTTTCGACCGTTTTGAAACGATATTTTGATCCTTGCCGGTGATATACCTACACCCAAACAACTATACATAGCATATATCCTGAGGGCCACATAGTAATTTCAAATGTGGAAAGGTACTCCAATGCAAGGTAATCATTGGATGGATACATACTTTAAGCCAGGGCAAAAAGATGCAAAAACCATCATTTCTTTACAAGCATATTTCCAATAAAGAGGTGCCAACAAAATGAGGAATTAATAATGTTCCACTGAGAGTGAACAGACAAGCTGCTCTAGGAAAGAAATCACCAATAACCAGTCTCACGGAAGTAAGAATGGGAGGAAGGAAAATGAGGGAGTAAAATGAAGAGATGAAAGAATTCCCACCATTAGGTACGAAGGAAGGGAGAAGACTAAGAGACGTGAAGAGAAGAGGGAAACACTTTTTCTCTGAATCCACGTAATCAAGGGAGTAGAGAAAAGGAAAAATCTCTTTATAAACTCTGTCAAACATTGTTACTTCTCCCATATACCGAGATTTTACGGTAAAAAAAAAAAAGCAACCACCTTTTCCACCCTGCTCAACCAATAAAAAAAAAAGGGCAACTACCTTTCCCTTCAGTTAATTCTATGGCTTTAGAGAAAGACAAAAAGAGAGAGTGTAAGGAAGACAGAAAGATACAGAGTATATGGCAGAAGAACAAATCTGAATTCCTCACAAGGCTGTATACATATTTTAAGGTATACCTTGTAGTAACCCTATTACCCCTTGCTTATATGACTCACTAACACCTAGCAAAGCCTTTACAATCCATCCTATCTTCCCTTTCCTTTCAGGTTTGCATCCCTGACGCCAAACAGACCATAGGCGCCCTCAATATATCTATTATTAAATGCTAAGTGGCGAACACGTGTTTATGAAATTCAAATAGTCATTCGTTCTGTTAGACTTTTATATGCAAAGCTGAGAATGTAGTAATAGGTGAGAACATTTATCTCAAAGGTTAATCTAGTTTTCCAAGGAGTCACCACCCAAATGATTCTAGCTCTAGAATACTTGGTAAATGTGGGTTTAAGAGTTAATTTAATTTTCCAAGGAGTCACCACCCAAACGATTCTAGCTCTAGACTACTTGATGAGTGTAGAACTTTTCAAATTGCCCAGGTTGGTTGGTCCCAGTCCAGGATAAGAAGTGTGACAATAAGGTATCATGTTTATCTTTTGCCACAAAAAAGATTAAACAAAAGGAAAAATCTAGTTTCTGGTTGTCTAGTAATGCTAAAATTGCCTGAATTTAAGGTAGAAACGGATGCCTCCATCGAACTAAGGAGGGTATCTTAGTGCCAGAAGATCATCCGTTGGCTTTCAAAAGCTGGAAACTAAATGAGATGGAACAGTTTTTACTGTTCATGTAAGGGAATTGACTGCTTTGGTACATTTCTTACCCCTCTGGATACATGATATAGTAGGGTGGGAAGTTCAAAATCCATACTTTAAAGCAAATGCATGCATAGCAGGACCTTGACGTTTGGCCCTAGCTTTGAAAAGTTTAAGGTCCTAACTTTCATACACAACCCAAGAACTAAAATACTGAAAGCCTATATTGCCAAAACAGCTACTTTTTTATTTTTCAATGAATTAGCTACTACTTGGTACCAAAAATTGAATTAACCACTAAGAAATTTTGGAACACAGTTTTAACGATGACAAAATAAAATAATATCAGCAGATCATTCATTTGTAGAAGTTCAACGGTAACAGAATGGTGTCAGAATTCAAATTTGCAGCAGATGCAAGTCACCAGGCGGGACGAGAAGCCAGTAGTGTTAAATGTTTTCATTTGCATATGGCATAGCAACCTGATTGAAGTAGTTTACAGACATAATAAAATTTTAAGTTGTGGTCTCCATCATTTTGTAGATGTTTTCTATTCCCTTCCTCTTGGGCAAGCCTTAAAACTATAACCTGAATCACATAATATTACTCCTCAATTAACTACTAAAAACAAGAAGACGAATCAGCAAAAGTACGTTGTATAAATAGAGTACATTCCTATACCTAACAAAAAATCAGTAATGATGGTAACCTTGGTGGTATTGGTGGTGGTAATCAGATTAGCAACAACACTGATGACAACATTATGATGATGATGACAAAAGATGATACTGTGCCTGGATAAACTCAGTATTGCATACCTCTACATGTGTCTCGTCAATCTTACGTTTCTGGTGGCGTGTCATTTTCAAGCTTGTCACCTGAATCCTCATCAGAAAACCACTCCAATCAGCATATGCATCGAATTTTGTTTATTACGTGAATGGAGGCAAGAGCAAGGTATAAGTTAGAAAAAGGCAAACTTTAAAGGGAAACTAAACCAGCAGAATTATGACAAGAACATCCTACAATAGGAGATAAAAACTTTCCAAAAAGAAACCCTAACACCTCAGGAGAATGGACACCATGGCGGAGAAGTAGAATTCATGAAAATTTTCCTTTCCTTAACATTAGAGAATTCAAAGGTGAAAAGATAAAAATAAGTAAACAAGCACATAAATTACCTTGTCCTCCACCTTCTCATCTACAACAGCCTCTACTGAATCAAGATCAATTTGTTCAAGTTTAACCCATTCATCAAGCCTCCTATTGACTGTCAAAATAACAAGCAAAATCATGGCAAAGGTAAACACTCAAGGCCAAAGAAAGAAAATCAAAAGAAATTAATCAACACTACACATCTATTTCAACTATTATCACTTGTATGTACACAGCATACAAATATATCATAAAAACAACAAATTTAATAGTTTTAATGGGTTGAGTATTTTAATGGAGAGGACATGGAGATCTAATCTGTTCTGTTGAGGGTTTTGCCATAGGAAGGGAGAGCATTTCAGAGTCTCATTTGCAGTTTGCTGATGATACGATTTTCTTCTCCACAGGACAGAGAAAAAATTTAAAAACTTAGAAAAAATTGTGGAGGTGTTTGGGTTGGTCTATGGTTTGAAGATTAATATGGAAAAAAGTATAAATGTAGGAATTAATTCTAATCAGAAGAAATTGAGAGGTTGGCCTGAGA
>CAUOFW020006183.1:0-24758 GCA_963454935.2 Ilex paraguariensis | reverse complement strand
GTCAAGCCCAAACAAGGTGCACAGAGGACACCTACGTAATAAGCAACAAGTATCCTTCCAATTTTCAGTTATGCTAAGAAACAAGAAAAGAGAGATTGCAACTCATTCATGGGATGGATGTCTACTTTTAATTTAATTTATTTTCTTCTTCCCCAAGAAAAGCGTACTGCAGAACAAGTAAATAGAGAACAGATAATATATTGCATACGTGCCTGCAGTAAACTATAGCCGCAAAGAGACGAAATGTTGCTTATCGTGTTTAAATGCGACTCCACCAAAGGAGTCCAAAAGAATACAAATACAGTTATCGCATTATCAAAGCAAGCTCCACAACTACAGGTAGTCCCCAAAATTGGATCTCAGAACGGCGTGCATTCACCCACCGTCATCTGCAATGGACAGTGACACAAGAAAGCGATTCATTCATCCCGGTTTCAAAACCAAGAAGGTAAACACATTCAATAGACTACTTACCCTAATCTCTTGAAATCAATTAGTCGCCGGACACATAAGTCTTATCCTCATAATACCTTTTCTCACTTTCTGCCTTCCTCTCATTGCGTTTCTGCAGACAAAAACATACACGACAGATAGATCCATTCCACATGTTAGGTAGACGGTGTGTGTCATAACAAAAACAAGCCAAACAAACCCAAATCCTGAACTAAGTCAATTTACACACCGATCATTGTATATCATGAGTTTATGACATAGAAGATGGATTTCTAAATGAGTTGGGCAGCATGGACCCAGCTTCCACAAGACAGAAAAATTCATGGCAGATGTCATTTTCAACATGCCTATTGTTGAGCTTCTCCATTGATTCGCTCAAGGAATAGGATACTATATTTGAGAGGTAGACTAACCTGATAAGCCTCATGATTTGCAACAATTCTCTTTATTATAGTGCTAGTTGTAATATCCAGAGGGCTTTCCAGCAGTTTAAGTATACCCATACCGTTTGGAACAGCATATGGGTCGCGCTTCTCCTGTAGGATGAATTATATGTCAGTGTCCTGCAAAACCTCTTGGCACTCTGTTATTGTTAAATAAAAACATGGGCATAATGGCCAGCAAGTAATCACACAGTACCTTCTGAAAATCTTTATCTTCAGCTACTGTTCCATGTACAATTAAAGAGATGTTAAAGGTTGTTATCTGCAGTTAACAAGAATTTCAAATATGTCAAAATATTATAATAATTGAAACCATATGGAACAAACATGATTAGGCTGAGTAAATTCAACTCAAAATGGGCAACTCAATGAAAAAAGCATTTCAATGCAATTCTTTCAGAGAGGAAAATGATTACTTAATACTTTACTTCTAAGCAAGGATCAAAATTTTGTTTGATGAAATTTTGCAGACTAAATAATGATTTCAAAATAGCATCCGGCTGAGTGATGTACAGATTATTCGGCAGCTGCTGGAACAATCAAGGGAGGCATGAAGAAAACGCACTTGGAAGCTGCAAAAATTGGAGGGAGGTTTACAGTACCTTCTTCTGTTTCTGTGGATAAAAATGGGGTGTTTAATGTGGATACCGAATCTTGTAAGTTGAGGTGTGAGGATCAGTGTATAAGTTTGGTGGGAAGATTTGGTGTTCTCAATTCACAGCCACCAGGGATTGAAAAGTAAGTAGATGGGCAAATAAAAAATTGGGGTCAGTTGGTCTACAAGTAGTTCCAATGGCCAATTCACTATTCATGTTTGTTTTTCAATCGGAGAAGGAAGCAATGAGGATTTTGAATTTACAAGATTGGAGTTTAGAAGGAATTCTATTGTATCTTGATTGAAGTTGATTTGTTGATAGAGGAGCTGCGAGAATATGATGATGTTTCCTATGTGTCAGAATCATCAGCAATGGAAGTGGTAGGTGTGGGAATATTTGATAAGGAGAATGACAAAAGGATTGTGGAAAGTGCCAGTAAGAATGGTAAAAGTGAGAATGCTTTAATGGTGCCTCTGATTGCGATAAGTTGTGACAACGATTACGCAAAAGCTAGGGTCTGAGAGTTGTGTTCCTTCTTTATTTCCAATTGATTGTCACTTTGATTCGCCAATATTTTCATCTATACCTACTTCCTTTCCCACTAATATATTTTCCGAAAAAGAAAATGCAGGGACTTTGTGAGAAGCATGTGTTCTGGTTCAAGACTTTTACTCAGACCTAGGGGTATGACAGAAATGAAATTACCTTTATGCCAAGAGGGGACAGGTTTTGTGGGTAACCAAGTAATTGTGGACCAGCTATGGAATGAGGGAGAAAAACAAGTGAAACAAACCCTTTTGAAAAAATGGACCTGAAGATGGTTAGTCTAACTGGGCAGGAAATTAGAGTAGAAGTGTCGCCTATAATGTATAATAGGAGAAGGAAGAAAGGTGAGAGAGAGTTAAAGAATCTATAATGTGAGATTAGTTATGATAGGGGGGTGAGAGAAGGGGAGGGGGTTATAGAGGTTCCAGATGAAGTTGATTAGTTGAAATGTGAAAGGGTTGAGGAGTTGGATGAAAAGGAGAATGATTAAGGAGGTGATTCTAAGAGTTTCTCTAGATTTACTTATGTGCAAGGAGATAAACCTAGAGATGGTAGATGAGGCTTTGGTTACGCAAATTAGGATTCTAGATTTAAGGATTGAGTTTTTCTACCTTCATGCAGATTTTCTGGGGGTATTATTGTGATATAGGATCTTTATCAAGTCTCTTTCTCGCTCTGATCTACAGATCTGAGATTGCACCCTCTTTCTCCCAAATTTGTAGATCTGGATGGGGAGCCTTGTAGGTGAGTCTAAGATCTTCTCTCTCTTGTGCATTCTATTGAGAAGTGAGAAACGACCGACTGTTTTAACCCTCTCCCCCTTTTTTTTTCCTTTTTCTTTTATTGTTGTATATTATTAGTATTTGTTAAATTCGTATATTAACAATATACCTTGTTTGTTAAATAGCTGCAATTAATTTTATCGTATATACCTTATTTGCTAAATATTCAAAATTAAGTATTTGTGTCAAAATTTTTCATGCAATGATTTTAATATTAATGGAATAATATTATTTAGTAATTTGATGACACAATTTAAAATTAAGTGTTTGAAACTAGTTGAAGTAATTTCCGCCTAGTGCGAAACCTTTTTCCCCCTCCAACTTGGTGTTATCTTGTATAAATAGATATTAATCCAATAAACATGTTCAATTGATCAATTATTAAATTTATCTGTGGGACCTGAGAAAACTAATTAGGCATTTTATTTTGTGTTTGGGGTTTAGATGCGAGTATTTATTTTAGTCATAAGATTTAAAATTGAAATAATTCAAAATACAAAGAAGAAATATCTTTACTTGTTTAAGATTAGTATGTAAAATTTTGGGAACGAAATTCCTAAAGAGAGAAAAATTTTAAGACCCGAGCATGCATGATAAACATATAGTATTTTTAATAAGCATATTCACATGTGACATGCATCCGTAAAATTGACAACTAGTATTTAATTATGAGTAATGATATGAGACCTGAACTTGAACAATAAATATTTTAATATTCAGAGATAATTTATAAATAATGATTATAGAGGGAATTATTTTATTCAAGTGTGAAAAGTTAAATAAGAATGTTGATATGAGATATGACTTTATTATTTTATGTACATTAGCGCATGTGGAATTAATTGGGTGGCAAGCATGTGACATCAATTTATTGTTATTTAACTCTCTCTCAAATCTCTTTCGGTATGAGAGTTCTCTCCTTTGGTTAGGGTTTTTTTGAGATTTTATTCTCATTTCTCTTTTCATGAGGCGGATCTCTTCGTCTTCTCAACACTACTTCCCCCTTTTCCATGTTTTCAACCTTTCTAATCCCTATACACTCTTCCTAGACTGGAATAGTCCATACCTTATAGCTCTACGCTATATCCGTATTTATCACTTCACCCAAGGCCTCCCCAGGTTCTTTCCAAAACGACGTTTGCTTTCCCGAAGAGGTGGCTCCCATCGATAAGTGTCTTGTGACGTTTATACCTCACCGTCCTTCTATCTTTTTTCCCATTCTCTGTTTGCCCCATTTCCTTACCATTACTGTATTACCCATCACCATAACGTTTTCCTCATACGTATCTCTCCCTTGTCTTTGTCTGCTCTTCGCCATTGTTGTTCTACCCTCTCTCGTGTTACCCTTGTTATAGACCCAAACCCCAAACCCCCAAAATTACCAAACCCTCAATCCCCTCTTTGTACCTCCTCTCACCCTATTTCTGTCTCTATTTTCCCTATCTCTTCATCTTTCCTATAGCTCTTATTATCTATTTCCTACATATGGAGAAGGATCTCAAAGTTGACTCCCATTCCTCCCATCAACCACGAATCTCTCTCTATTTTGACCCCTTTACCTCAAAGACGATAGGTAAATTCTGCCTAGTGGGTCGGTTTTTCATAGATTCTACCCTAAATAAGCAAGGGGCTTGTAATGTGTTGCAGAGCTCTTGGAAGACTTCCGAAGGTTTTTCCATCACCTATTGGGAAAGAAATACCTACATGTTTATGTTCAAAGATGAGGATGATAGAAATAAGATTTTAAATGAACGTCCATGGTCCGTTTCAGGAGCATTGTTGGTTCTGAAGGTATATCAACCACAGTTTATCATGGGAGATTTCAATTTTCACTCAATCAAGTTTTGGGTACAGATCTGGGGCTTACCCCTCGATATGATGACAAAAAATAATGCTTGGAGGGTGGGAATGATTATTGGCGAGCCCACCCAACTCAAGGATTTTGAAGGGGAAGTTCAAATCCAGCAGAATTTTCTGAGGGTCAAGTGTAGGATCAACTTGAATGAACCTTTGAAAAACGATTTTTTCCTGACTCAGGAAAATCAAGATGATATTTGGATTAGTCTGAAGTTTGAGCGACTGTCCGATTTTTGCTACCAATGTGGTCGGGTTGGCCATTCTCAAAGTCATTGTAAGGACAGGAGAACGTCTGGGTCCAATAGCTGCTTCGGGCCAGAGCTACGAGCGCAATCCATTCAGTTAGGGGGTTTCTTCAGAGAAACTTGGTCCCTAAGAGAACGCGAGAATTTGGAAAAGAATGACAAGTTCAAAGGTAAAATGCAGGAAGCTGATGGAGAGGTTGAACCAGGAAGGTGGAGGGGTCAAGAAGGGAACATGAACGTTAGTGGAGATTCATCAGAGGTACCCATAAACCGAGAAGATGATGCGCTGAGAAATCCTGTCAAAAATGAGGCCAATACCAGTCTAGAATAGCAAAACGAATCACAATGCCATGCACCACCCCTCCCACTAGTACCGTATGTTGGTGGGGACCAAGATTGGGATTTGTTTTTATCCCTTTCTTTGTCTTTGTCCCAAGAAGATTTGAATATTCTTGTAGCAACCAAGAGCGGATCCTACTATGTTTATGAGCCCACAGAGAGCCTAGAAGCCTAGGAGATCAGTGAAAAAGTGATTCACATAATCACTGATAGTGAGGAGGAAGAAAGGAATGTTGAGATAGAGACCCACTTTCAAAGTATGACGCTTAAGAGGAAAACCCAGCTGGATGACGCGACTATGGAAGCTCACCCAATACCTTGGAAAAAACCAAAAGCATTTTCAGACAGTGGCCCAAGTGCACCTCACCTTTCCCTACCTTTTTCTGGCCCCCCACTTGCTATTGATATGTCCCTTGTGAGTTTTCGAAGAAAGCATGCCCTAAGAAAACGGGCTAGGAGAAGTAAGCCCAAGGAAAAGGCGAGAGGCGAAGGGCTGATGCACCCTGAAGCACAGTTTGCCTATCTTGAGAATGAAGAGGAAGACATGTAACATGATTTGGTTGAGGGCTATAATGGTCTCAATGAAGGGAAAGGGGAGAATAACCTGGACTGATGTATATCCTTGTGGATTACTCAACCCTCTAAGATTACCTTTGATGAGGGTGATGAAACTAGCCGTGCTGATAAGGTGGTGGTGGCTGACCTTAAACAGCCACACGATTCATGTTGATGCTCACGTCCGTAATCTAAGAGGGCTTATTACCACCCATCGTCCCTCAATCGTCTTTCTTATGGAGACTAAAAACAAGTCTGATAAGTTGAAGCGGTTGAGAAAAAACTTAAACTTTTCCTGTTTCGAGTATGTGGATCTTGTGGACCTTTCTTGCGGACTTGCATTATGGTGGAAGGAAGATACCAACCTGATAGTTCTGAATAAATCCAAAAATCTGATCAATGTAAGAGGTAGACTTAAACATCGACAGGAATTTTGGCACTGTACCTTTGTCTATGCAGATCCGTTGGCTGTAAGGAGGAAGAAGATATATGAGCGGCTAACCAATATAGCAAAATCCATCGACTTGCCCTAGTTAGTTGCAGGGGATTTCAATAATATTGGATCGCTGGATGATAAAGAAGGGGGTGTTGTTAGTAGTATAAGGAGGGTGGAAGAATTGCAACAATTGTTTTCTGATTGCTGCCTCATTGAGATGTGCTTTAGTGGACCCAAATTTACATGGTCTAACAACAGGCCAAGTGCAGCCAATGTTCAAGAGCGGATTGATCGAGTATTGGTTAATTCAGACTGGAGTGCTCTCTTTCCCTCAACTGCGGTGCTGCATGAAACTAGGATGGGGTCTGACCACTGTCCTATTGTGATTAATCTTGGCTTAAATGCTAAAAAAGCCCCCCATTCCTTTAAATTTGAATGTATGTGCCTGGAGGATCTTGAGTGTGAAGAGGTGATCAAAAGCAATTGGACTGTGAGGGATCCAACCTCTATGTCTTGCAACACCATCAGCAATCTCAAGTCATGCAGAACTCATCTGCTGGAATGGAACAAACAGAAGTTTGGTAATAATAAGAGTTTGATTTGAAAGCTTAACAAGGAACTGCTTCGTGTTCAGATGATAGAGCCTTTAGAGGAAAACCTTATTGAGGAAGTAGAGCTTTGTGCCCAGATAGATGCAGTAAGATGCAGAGAAGAGAAGTACTAGCAGCAATGTTTAAGGGTCAATTGGTTGAAAGATGGGGATCAAAACACCAAATTTTTCCACTTGTCTACCATCCAAAGAAGAAATTGCAATCAAATCTTTCGACTTAAGACTGACGAAACTGTATGGATTGAGGGGGAGGAGGAGATCAACTCCCATATCACTGATTATTTCCAGAACCTGTTTCGATCACGGGGGGAAAGAGACTGGTCTAAGGCTATAGGGGCTGTACATGTCAAAGTCACTGAGGCAATGAACAATGCCTTGTTAAAGCCAATTCAAGATCAGGAAGTTTATCATGCTGCAAAGGAGTTGGGTGCCTTGAAAGCCCCTGGCCCAGATAGTTTCCCAGGTATCTTCTTCCAGAAATTCTGGTATGTGGTGGGTAATGATATTATTAAAATGGTTAAAGATTTCTTTGAAGGAGGTCAGCTGAACAGGGAAATCAATTTTACAAATGTTGTCCTTATCCCAAAAGAAGCCGCTCCTAAAACCATTAAACAGTTCAGACCAATTGCACTGTGTAACTTTTTGTACAAGGTGATATCAAAAGTTATGGCCAATAGACTAAAAGGAATGTTATGTTCCATCATTTCCCCAAACCAAACTGCCTTTGTCCCAAATAGACAAATCCAGGATAGTATTGCCATTGCCAACGAAGTGTTCCACCATTTGAAAGGAAAGAAAAAAGGGAAAGTGCCTGAAATTGCCATTAAAATGGATATAAGGCTTATGATAGGGTTGAATGGGACTTCCTGGAAGCAACAATGTTAAAGTTGGGTTTTGACCGACGTTGGGTTAGCCTCATTATGCAATGCATCAGTACTGTCACCCTTCAATTTGTGCTTAATGGAAAGGAAATTGACATTGTTACGCCCCAAAGGGGAATCAGGCGGGGGGGGGGGGATCCCCTCTCCCTTTATCTTTTCTTTTTAGTTGCTGATGTTATCTCAGCGATGCTCTGGAATGGGGTTAATGACAAAAAACTAGTGGGAATCAAAATCAAGCGAAAAGTCCAATGATCTCACGCCTCTTCTTTGCTGATGACTCCTTATTCTTCCTCAAGGCTAGTGATGGGGGTGTTGGGAAATTGCTGACGTTGTTGCAAATTTATTGATCAAAGCTATTGTCCAGGCCATTCCCAACTAGACCCATGTCTGTTGTAGAATTTCCCATAAGCTTTTGTGCAAAATTTAATTCATACGTTAGGAACTTTTGGTGGAAAGGAAATGTTGAGAGCAGAGACATTTGCTGGAGAAAATGGGAGAAGATGACTGAATCTAAATCCGTTGGGGGGATGGGTTTTAAAGATTTCAAGTTGTTTAATCAAGCCCTTTTGGCTAAACAGTGTTGGAGACTTTTGAACCAACCAGATTCATATTGGGCGAAATTTATGAAGGCAATTTATTTCCCAAACAATGATCTAATGAAAGCAAAACGTGGTGCCCATCCATCTTGGGTTTGGACCAACTTGCTCTAAGGCAGAGAACTCCTCGATAAAGGGCTTTTGTGGCAAATTGGTGATGGGTCGAAGGTTTGTTTTTGGAATGATAAGTGGATTCCCCAGCTCCCCAATATGGCTATTTAATCCCCAAGGCCCCAGATTTGTTCTATCTCTAAGGTTGCTGATGCTATTTCTGTTCTCCCCAAGTGTTGGAACACTGCATGTATGGAAAACTTGTTATCAAGGGATGAGCTGAAGGCCATCAGGTCAATCCCCTTGCCACTGATCGAGAGGAAAGATAGAAGAATTTGGTGGCCTACAAGCAAAGGCAGTTACACAGTCAGGTCTGGGTATGTTCTGGGTTGCAAGGAGGTCTCTGCTCAGCCGGTGGCAAGCTCTTCGTTCTCTCCTCATCCTAAATTATGGCAGTCCATCTGGAATATGAAGGCAACCCCAAAGTTAAAACATTTTTGGTGGAAAGCCTATCACAATACTCTGGCCACTCAAGAGAATTTGTTCAAGAAAAAATGTTCTGCATCACCTTCCTGTCTAGCATATTTTGTTTGAATGTTGTTGGACTAGATGTGTCTGGTTTGGAATGGACCTAGTTTTGATGGAGAATGATTCATCCTTTTTGTCAATTGCCCAACGTTCCACGACCTTGCTTCTTGTGGATACTGATACACAACGATGTCTTGAACTCTTAGGGAAAATGGCCTCAGTAGGTTGGATTATATGGAAAGCTCGAAATCAGTTTGTCTTCAATAAGGAAGAGGTGAATGGTTTTGCTACTGTGTTACGTGCTAAGGCTATGTGGGCTGACCAATTCATTCTAGATAGAAAGAATTTGTCTGTATGTGTTCAAGAATTGGGAAGGAGTGAGGATATCACTCGAGAGGAGGATCATGCTCCCCAAGTCTTCTGTGATGGTGCCTTCAAATCCGAATTGGCTAAAGCTTCTTGTGGAATTGTTCTTTGCAAAAGGAATGGTGTTCTGGACTTCGGCAGCTCCAAAATCTTCCCTGCTTCTTCTTCTCTGGTGGTTGAGGCGAAGGCAGTAAGGCAGGCATGTTTGCTTGCTGAAGCTCAGTTGATTTATCAGGCCACGATTGTTAATGACTGCCTTAATATTATCAGTTTAAGCTCAAATGAGGATGTTCCCCCACGAGAAATTAGTGTAATTATGGAGGATATTAGATTTTTGGCTAGGTCATTCAACCTTAACTTTTTACACAAGCCTAGGGCCCTTAACAAGGCTTCTCTCTAGGTGACGGCCAACAAACTAAACAATTCACTTCCAGCGGATTGGTTAGAGTCTCCTGCTCCCGACCTTAAGGCTTTTCTTGCGACTGATTGTAACCTCAATTTTCCTAGTTAATGATATTGCTACTTTGTTAGTTTTGAACAAAAAAAAAATTATTGTTATTTAAATAAAATGTGTGAGTATATACAAGGAGTGATTAAGGATCCAAAATACGAATTTAATGGGTGATCAATATTTTGAATATATATACATGTCTATGCAAAAATATGCATATAGAGAAAAAGTGGACATATACATATAAGGAAACATATATATGAAATATATATGTGTATATACTAGGGAATGTACAACCTCCACTAAGGAAGACATGCAAGGCATGTGTTTGCATGCAACGAAAAAGAAAAAGAAAAAGAAAAGAAAAAATAAGTCTTACTTAGAGATTTTCGACAAGAACAAGAACAAGAAAAGAAGAAGAAAGAAAGGGAAGAAAGAAAGAGAAAAAAAAGAGTGTGGGTGCAAAGATAAGAACTATAATCCTTTTTCTTCCTCAAAGTTGTAATAATCCAACTCTAATATATACATTTTGAGTGTTGTATGTATTTAAAGTATGATATCTTGTATTTGTTTTGAGTATTGTATATATATAAGTATGATGCTTAGTATGAACTTTGGTTAATGTATGAAAGATTTACCTTAATATTTATGTGGATACGTAAATTAAGTTAGTGTTGTTGCATGAAAATTATTGGGGATGCTTGTTATCTAGGAAGCACAGATACTCCTCAGGGGGTTGACATGACGGTGTTGTACACTTGTCCGACACGGATGTGTGGGACATGGTTGGACCCATGTTCGATATTTCCATAAGTGTCCTGAACAGTGAAGAAGTATTTATTATGGATGGATACGGGGTGATATGGAGGGATACGACCAACACCATGAATTTGAAACCAAAAAAAAAAGGGGGAAGAAGACGATGTACCTGATCAGCGACAGCCACAACCACAGATCTCCTCCTTTTCGAGTAGGTATGTTGTCTTCATCTTCAGGTCTCTTTTCACCCGTCCTCTCTCTCTCTCTCTCTCTCATGCCACTTGAGTTCTTTGCGATTTCGTTTGGCTTACCCTAGTTGCTGAAGGGCTGCCTTTTTCTTTTTGTTTTTGTTTTTTTTGCTTGTCTTAATTTACATTTCAACCCCTATTATTATTTTCTTTTTTTCTTTGCCCTTGTTGCTAAAATAATTTACAAATAACCCTTAGACTTCTTATATTTTATGTTAAATTACAATCATACCTTATTAGTTGTCACCCACTACCCAATTTGATTTAGCTCATTGTCCATAATATATTAGCCCAAAATTTAATATTAGAGCATTTGTCCAATTATAATATTAATTAATTACTCAATTTTATTATTAATGCTATTATATATACAAAAATATATTATATTATTTTAATTAGCCGTATCCTCACCGTACCACTGTCCTATATTTTAAAATTTTGTCGTATCCCCGTGTCCGTATCATATCGGATACGTCACTAGTGTCCATATCCGTGCTTCCTAACTTGTTATGAATGTGTAGTACCATGAGTGTTGCTTGGAAAAATTAACAAAGTAGTTTGGTGGGTAGTTCAAAAATCTTGTGAATTGTTGAATTTTCATGAATCCATGGGTATGAGTAATTACAAGTAAATATGTCATTTTATAATTGAATAGAAAATTACACAAATTCAAGTATACTTTTGTAATGTTTATAATTTTATGAGAAATGTTAAATTTGGGTATAATTGATTCGAATAAAAATTTTCTAAAGGGATCAAGAAGATTAGCTCAATTTGATTCGAGTAGATTATTTTACTCGATACGAATGGATTACTTCACTTGACTCGAGTTGATTATCAAACTATTAGTTTGATTGATTCGAATAGATAATATTATTTAATATAAATAAATTATTTAATTCATATCTATATAATCACTAAACTAGTTTTGAGTAAACCATTTTGAACTTAAGCGGTATTACGTATTAATGTACGAATGAAATTGTGAATAATGGTTATGCCAAGTCTAGAGATGAACACCGGTAAAAAATGCCACAATAGAAGCTCTTGTGGAGGGGTCGTCTTCGAATAAAACTTCACGCAAGGTAGGTGTACTACCCTACAATTTTTTGTGATAATTTATTAGACTTTTAAATATATATTTTTGCTATGGTTATTGTTGAAAATAATTAATTAAGCAGAGATATACAATATTATGAGAGTCGTTTAAGTGGCGAGAGAGGATTATGTGTGTTGAGTCGTCTAAGTAACATGAATTATTTATATGACTTAAGTCGTCTACGTGACGGGATTTAATTATGCGGTGGAGTCGTCTAAGTAACGTGATCAAAAACTCTCTGTAATGTGAGTCGTTTGAAGGACATAAACCATTAATGTGATTTGTGTTGTCCCAATGAGGAATGATATCTATGATGTAATACAAGCTTGCTATACATGTGGCCTGTGTGTCGCAAATTTGCACAACTAAATATAGCCTGTGTGGCAGTTGTTTATAGGGTAATTAGTTTGTGTGCGTGTGGGGTATTTTTTGTGTGGAATAATTTAATTATGTGAAAATAAATGTGTTGTATACTTTGCCGATGTAGTATATACAGGTTATGTCTAGGCAATGTAAACAAATGTGTATGAGGTGAAACGTAATTTGAAAGTAAGTATCTGATGGGTGGTTAAGGTTGTTCTTAAATAAATAAAGTTTCCTTTATCACTTATTGTGCTCATAAATATTAATTGCATCTTTGCTCTGACTAATGGTGTTAATGACTTTTCATGAAAAACCGTAAAGACGTGAAGAGTCTACTGCCGAGTCTAGAGGGTCGATTGCGATGTCCTCACGGGGGTCATGTTTATATGTCCTTTAAATTTAAATTGTATTTTTATATGTCATATTCTTGAGATCAATATTACGGTATGTAAATAAGCTGGGCCCATGGAAGTTGTACCACTAAGGGTTTGATGTATTTTTTTTTATATGCTTATATTTATATAAAGCAAGGTGTATGAAAAAAGACAGGAATTTTATAGATATTGTACCTCGGGTTAGGGTGTTACATTATGTTCATAAATAAATGGATTGTATTTGTGTTTTCACGTGTTTATACATGTTTCCATATTTTTTTTCCGTTTCCATTGCGTTTTCAGAATCTTTTCGAAATGTTTCTGTTTTTGAGCTAACTGAAATGATATTCAATCCTTATGTGGGATACCAAATTTGCTACTATGATAGATTGTGTTCTTAACTATTTCTCTGTGTCGATTTTGCTTGATTTTAAAGATAGAGGGAAATGGTGGATTACTTTTGTGTATGGTCCAAATCGTTCCCACGCTAGATCTTTGTTTTGGGATGAGTTATATAAATTGTTTGGTTTGTGTAGCCCTAGGTGGTGTTTAGTTGGAGATTTTAATGTCGATAGGAATTTTAATGCGAAGTTAAGGGGGTCTAAGGTGACAACGAGGAGTTTTGATTCTTTTATTTGTGAGTGTGGATTGAGGGATTTTTTTTTATCTAATGCACAATTTATTTGGTCTAGGAGCTTAATGAATGAGAAGATGTTTTTTTCCAAATATAGGGCAAAAAGTTAGGTCATTTGTGTCTGACAATCTCCCAATTGTCCTCAAAAGTCTATCCAATTAAGTGGGGGCTCATTCTTTTTAGGTTTTGAGAATATGTGGCTACCTCATCATTCTTTCAAAGATAAGTGTAAGGAGTGATGGTTGAGTTGTGAGGTAGAAGTGTGGGATGGTTTCAAATTTATGAAGAAGTTGAGGTGGGCGAATTTTTTTTGAAGGTGTGGAATAAAGAGGTTTTCAGAGATGTGAGATGTAGGAAGTTAGAGATTTTAAAAGATACTAAGGAATTAGATACGTTGGAAAAGAATGTACTAATAGATGAACAAATTAAGAAAAGGGTTGTTTCGAGAAATAAGTTGGAGGAAGTGTAAGTAAGGGGGGAGATTAGTTGGAGGCAGAAGATAAGAATTAAATGGACTAAAGAAGGTGATTGTAATACTAAGTTCTTCCATAAAATGGCAGTTTGTAGGAGGAGAAAGAGTGTCATTAGTGAATTAGAAACTGAGACGGAGAATATTGTAACAGATCCATTATCGATTGCTAAAGAGACTACAAAGTTTTATAAAATGGTTATATCACGAGGATGACCCCCTTAGGCCAACTACTGAAGGTATTGATTGGAGTCCTATATTGTTTGATAGGGCGAACTGGATTGAGGCCTTTTGAGCATGAGGAGTTTAGACGAGCTGTTTTTGATATGAATAAGGAAAATACTCCAAGTCCTGATGGTTGTACTTCGACTTTTTATTAGAATAGTTGGATACTATTAATGATGATCTTATATGTGTATTGTATTCAACAAATTTTTTTTTTCGAAAATGAGATTGTAGGAAGAAGTGTCAATTCTACGTTTATTACATTGATCCCCAAAAAAGACCCACTCAATTAAAGTTAATGACTTTAGGCCTATCAGTTTAGTGACTAATTTGTTTAAGATTACCACTAAAGTGTTATTTAAAAGACATAGTGAGGTTTTGGGAGACATAATAACCATGGCTTGGAGTGTTTTTGTTCAAGGAAGACAAATTTAGATACAGCTTTAGTAGCAAATGGAGTGGTGAAGGATGTTATGATAAGAAGAAAAAAGAGAGTGGTGCTTAAACTGGATTTTGAGAAGGCTTATGATTTCGTAAATTGGAATTTTGTGGATGATGCGTTGGATAAGAAAGTTTTAGGGACAGGTGGAGATGGTGGATAAGGGGTTATTTCTCCTGTTCTACTTTCTCAGTGTTGGTGAATGGTGAGGCTAGGAAGTGGTTTAAATGTTTCTAGGGGCTTAAGGCAAGGGAATCGTTTATCTCCTTTTATTTTTACTTAGGTGGTGGATTTGTTGAGTAGAATCATTAGTAGAGAAGACGAGATAGGATTGGTAGAGTTGAGAGTAGGTAGTGACGATATACCAGTGTCACATTTGCAGTTTGCTGATGACGTTATCTTTTTTGTCAGAGAAAAAGGAGAGTTTTCAAAATATCTTATCTCTGATTGAAATCTTTGGCAAAACCCCAAGTTTGAAAGTGAATATATCTAAAAGCTAAGTTATAGGCATTAATTTAGATGAGGAGGTTGTCAAAATTTTGCTTCAAGAGGTAGGTTGTGCTGTTCATGAATGGCTTTTGCTTTATTTAGGATTACCATATGGGAAAGCCTGAGATCAATGTCTTTTTGGGATCCGATAGTAGAAAAAATGAGCAAAATATTTGATGGTTGGAAGAAGGCATATGTTTCTATTGGAGGAAGGATTACTTTGGTAAAAGCTTGTTGCCCTTATACTATTTGTCTATGTTTAGAATTATTGTAATAGTAGCTATAGACAAAAAGCTATTGGGACTTTGTAATTTGGTATTAAAAACATTTATTTGGTAGGTAAATGATCATGAAGGTTACCTTTAGAACCTAACACTCTTTGGCATAAGGTAATTAGGAGTAAGTATGATCAAGAATGAGTGGGATACTAAATTAGCACATAATGTAACTCATGTGAGTACTTGAAAATTTATTTCACAGGTTTACCCTTCTTTTTTTCTTTGACTCGGTATAAAGTTGGAAATGGTTCTAAAGTTTTGTTTTGGGAGGATATATGGGTTGAGAATTTATCTTTTATTAATATTTTTTCATGCCTTTATCGTTTGTCCTTGTTACATGAGGCTTCTATATCTTATTTTCTTGTTGTGGGGACAAATTATCACTCTTGAGACTTTCATTTCTTCAGACATCTCAATGATCGGGAAGAAGTTTTTTTGACTTTTTAGCTTTATCTTCTCCATATTTTGCAACCTTGTTTTTCTTATGATCGAAGAATTTGGAATGTTGAGAATTCTAATTTTTTTTCTTATAGTTTTATTCATATCTTGTTAGCCCTCAGAACGAAGAATTATTCTCTTTAGCCAAATTTATTTGGAAAGCAAGACTTCTTAGAAAATAAAGGCTTTTGTTTGGTCTGTTGTTTTTATTAGGTAAATACTAATGATTTGTTGCATGTGGTGAGGCCTACAAAGCTTTGAGCCTTGATATTTGTCTTACTTGTTTCAGCAGTGGAGTCCAATGCTAATCTTTTCATTGTGTGTTCATTTGCATGTAGTTTATGGAATACTTTGTTCATGGATGAAGCTTAGGTTTGTCCTTCAACAGTGGAAAAGATGGTGCAAGTGCAAATTCAGTTTTGGGAATAGAAAGGAAGTGAAGGTATCATGGAATTGTGCATTCATGGCAACTCTTTGGTGTATTTGGATGAAATAAAATGAAAGAATCTTCACTAACCGCCATTTTCTTTGAGAATTAGTATGGGAAAGAATTATTTACATGACTTAACTTTGATTCAAAGCTTCGGGGAGCTTTGGAGGTTTGCATTTGTCCAATCTCCAACATTATTTTTGTTTTCATTATGGTAGTTCTTTGATATGTATTTTGCATTTATTTATTTATTTTTTTGAGGATATCTTGCACTCAATATTGTAATTTGTTTTTTCATCCTCCTATTCTATAATCAAATTCTTCTTTTATCCAAAAAAAAAAATAATTACCTAATTTTTGTAGAGTTGAATTAGTATTCCAATTTACAAACATAAATCATAAGTTCTAGTTTAAACTCCCGGTGAACTCAAGTGTATCCAAAAATTCTTGCCTCGTCTCAAGGGTATCCAACAAGATCATGAATTTTGTTATTCATCCGCAACAAAAAGATTTGAATCAACAAAAAAATTAAATAAATTTCTGCGGTCAAAAAGAAAAAAGAAATTATAAAAAATTTAAGGGTGTGACCAATAACTTTAGTCAAAACCCCACGGAACTTAGAAGGAAAGATTCAATCATTACATATAGCATTGACCTTTTTTTGTACTTAGCCTTAGAGTTATTAGAACCGGGTCGGACATCGTATCGACAGAGAAATTAGGTCAATAGTTCACTGGTTCAACCATAGGCCAACTGGTTGGATTGATCGTATAATAAAAAAATAAAAAAATAAAAAATAATTATTAATACGAATTAATATGTTAAAAAGTTATCTAATAGAGCAAGTAAAAAAAATGGAATAAAAAATTTTGAGACAATTTTTTTATTTAAGAGGTATATTTTGGAAGAGAAAATACTACATAACCTTAGATGAGAGAAGCCATGAGGAGTGAAACTTTTTTACTATGCCATAAACTTATCCCTCATCGAAAGTCTAAGAAGGCCAAAACTATTTGTGGCCTATAAGAATCAGTTTTCCAGCCACATGTTTACACTTATATGGCTTTTCTAAGCAGTTTTTTTTGGGAAACTGAGACAGTTTTTGTCTTGGGTTTAGTACATATATTTTATTTTAAAGTTTAAAAAGTTACTTTCCTCTTTACAAAATTGGTAAGACCTGAACTATATTGAACCGAACGGTTCATCCGAATTTTGAAAAAGATCGGCCGGTTTGGAGTCGTTGGACTGGTTCGAAGCTGACTTCTGGTTGGACCGGCCGATCCGGTGCGGTTTTAATAAAATGCTTTGCCCTCTTCTACGATGCCGTCGTACAACATAAATTAATCTTATTTAGATTGCAAACATGATTTTTAAATTATAGCTCAACATATACATCAGGCCATCTAGGATGATATACTTGCTACGTTTGCAAGTGACTCTTACCCTTTTTTTTTATTGGTTTTTACAATTATCATCAATAATCAATATTTCACACCATGAAGAACAGATGAAGTACTAAAACAGAAGACAAACAAAAATACAAGAACAAATTTTTCATCAACATTACTAAACAAAAACATACCATGTCTTTGGACACCTCCCACGGAGCACCAATTATCACCTCGTCCACATAACGGCAAGCCAAAACACTTAAGCTCCTTTCATGAAGGTTCATGATTGGGCGGTGTGCTCCTCTATTAACACTGAAACATCCAACAAACAACAAAAAATACAAGATGTAAGGTTTTAGCTTGGGAAAGCTTGCACCAACCAACACTTAAATACACAGTATGTAGTCGCAAAAAAATCCCCTAACATCACCTCCCAGAAAATAAAAGCCCCTAAAATACATACCATCTCTCTGCAGTTTTCTTTAGCATTAAAACCTATCCTAATCCACACAAGAAAGCACACCAAGTATCAAAGGGATATGGCTCGTCAAGTGGTTTGTTATGAACCCACCCTTGGTACTGAAATGGGTTCTTTGAAAGAAACGATCACTTCCACCCAAAAAGGGTCCATAAATTACATTCAAGCAAAGTTTATGTACCTGAAGACGATTTGACTTACCTTGCCCCTACTACAGCATTTGCGTAATTAGAAGCTACTATTGAACTATGAAGAGGATTAGTAGCCAAAGGTATCTTTTTCCCCTTAATATTCTATTCTTAACCTTGATTCACGAGAACCGATCCCAAAAACTACAGTATTCCCCCCCCCCCAAATAAAAAAAAAAACGAAAATCAATGGGATCAAGAAAACTTTTATCTTGATATGAGGTAAACCAGTGGGTTAAGGTCTTTTCAAGGGCATTGTAGCCCATAAACACCACCTTTATCGTCTTCTTGTTCATGTATGGTTCTCAAAATTTTCTCCCTAACCTATTTCTATACTCCATTTTAAAATCATTTCCACACTTCATTTCTAGCCGAGAACCACTACCCAAAACCAATGCCGTAAATCACCATTTGTTTCTCTCAACTCCATCTAACCAATATTATCAGAACCATATCGGTCATCAAACCAGCAAGAGGACCAGGTCATTGATTCACTAGTTCAATCGTTGGGTCAACTAGTCGGACCGGTCATATAATAAAAAACTAAAAATATATATATAATAATTATAAAATATAATAATTTAGCTAAAAAATATAAAATATATCTAAAATACATACAATTTACCATAAAATTAATATAAAATGTCTAGAATGCATACTCCTAAAAAAAAATGATATGTATTTAAATTATTATTTTTGAATTTAACCTGATTTCTGTAGCATTTTTCAAGGCATTGCTACATGGAAATTAATGCCAAGAGGGAAATGACACAAGACACGAGGTCCTGTTTCATTAAAGTCCCAACCAACTTTGCCCATCCACTTTCCTCCACCGACTACAACTACAAGCCCTACAATTCAAACAATACTTTTTGACCATAGAAAACGACATTGTTCAATACAAGAAACATCACAGAAACACCACAACCATTTTTAGTCTGTCAAGCATTTTCTCCATTTTCTTCATAGATCAACACTAGACTAAACCATTTTACCTTAACGAAGCTGCTGCGTTCTCTTCTCACTTCACCTTCTCAAGCTTCTTTGCCTTCTGCGATTTAGGACAAAATCACAATGACCCAAAAAAAAAAAAACACAGGTTGCCTGAGTGCCTCGCAGTCACTGGTCGCCTAAGTGCCTCGCAGTCCCCTTCAATGGTCGCTTGAGCTGTCACCTGAATGCCTCGCAGTCGTTGGTCGCCTCAGGTCTGTAAGAGACGAAGGGAAGGGTTGTGTTGTTTGTTGTTGTGCCTTTAGCGATTTAAGGCAAAAAAATGACCCAAATAAAAAAATATTATAATTTAAGATCCTTACTGCATCAAACTGTCCAGTTCACGATTTTTTACAAAAATTGGTCAATTTTTAGCCGGTTCTCTTCCTTATGCGGTCAAACTAGGAAACTAGACCGGTTAAGGTCTCGAGTCACGATCCACCTTTATTCGGTGCCAAAAAACCACCATCCATCAGTCTATATACCTCCACTAGTCCCATCACCTTCACATGATTCAAAGTCACGGTATCAGTCACCAACTCAAAGGGTAGCGAGACACATCGGTCTTGGCATCGCAGTATCGGCCGATACGTCCAAAAGATTAGTTAGAAGGCTCATAAATTTTTGCAAAAAAAACATCAAAAAAATCCAAAAAATTGTAAACATCATAATCCAAGTATCATATTCCAAGATGTATTATTTGACATGTTAAATATAGTAAAAATAAATTATAAGGACAATACCGAGAAAAAAGATTTAACAAAAAAAATTCAAATTAAAAAAAAAACATAAAATAAATCTGACAAGTGGAATTGAGAAATAAAAAAGATAAAATGATTGGGAAATAGAAATGATAAAAAAATAATAAAAGGGAATGGTCCAAGCCAACAAACTGTGTTTAATATTTTAAGTCACAATCGGTTTGAGACTATTTGACCAGGAAAGAGAGGAAGAGAGCACGTGAGAGAGAACGATTAAGAGACCTGTAGAAGGTCATCACGCGAGTCACTGACTGTTGCCTAGTGCCTGCTTCTTTACTACCACTGCGAAGAAGAAGAAGAAAGAGGGATCTTTATGTGTCTTCAATTTTAACAAGGTATGCCTTACAATTGTTTCAATTTTTCTTTTGTTTTCGTAGTTGCACAAGAGGGTCAATTTGCTTGTGATTTTTTGTGACTTAGGGTTTGAAAAATGCCCATTTGTGTCTTAGTTTTTTTTTCTATTTTTTTTTACTATTTTTATTTTGGAGATTCTATTGAAGATTCTACCATATTATTCCGAGTTTGATGTAACTCGTTTGATTCAAACAATATGAGTCTAAGTTGAGCTGATACTACTGAGTTGTAGCGGATTCACTACCGAGTCTATAATATAAAATAGGATAAACTTCAATAAACTCATCCAATAGTCTTAAATAGACTAATCCAATGGTTACCAATATCTCTCTCAAAACTTTTTACATTAAATTTTTCCTCTCCTTTAATCCATCACTTCTCACTTATGTTGTAATGTGCATTCAGGCATGGATTATCCCTAGCCATGGATAACCTATGATATTTATGTATCGTGTATCAATATTGGATCAATCATGGCCAAGACGCCAAGTCGTATCGGTCTCGGCTGATACTTTGAACCGTACACCTTCTTGTTTCATTATTATTATTAACAACAATCCGTTTTTATCCGGAAACAAGTGGGAGCCTTGTGCACTATGTACTCTCTTGTTATCGTATAACACTACCCATCCCAAAATACCACCATGCAAACATCACTGCCACCCACCTCCATTATCTTTAATCATATCGGAATGAAGAAGAATAAAATTAGAAAAAACATAGATGCCCCATACTATTGATACAATTTTACTGATGCCAGCACTAGACCCAATTGTATATTCTGTATACTGAAACTTCAGAGCAACAAGCTGATTTACACAAAAACTTGAAGTATCGTGTTTGCACCTATAGTGCCTTTTTTACTTTAATTTTCTGTTTGCAACTTATTTCTTCTTCTACTTCCTCTCAAACTTATTACTTATAATACTTTTTGGTTTGGATTTGGTACAGTGCAATGGTGAAGAAGGGGTTCATTTTGCGTAGTGTTAATGTAATAGGTAGCCAACTTATGTTCCAAAGCTGGTGCAACTTGGTGGTTGGCCTCGGTCTAAGTAGTTTGCTTGTAATATGCGTGTCTATATGTGCAGATATAGTTATTAATGTATATATGTGTGCCAAAAATTGGGTGTTAAGGTTTAATAAGGTGGCAGCTTCGACGATGACAATAAAAAGTGTTTCATAGTTGGTTTGTAGGAGAGAGAGAGAGATTCATGAATTTGATTTTCAAGAGAGGGGCACAACCGATTTGGCTTCTGGGAAAATATGTAAAATATGAAGTTTAAACTGTAAAAGAAGAGTTTTGCCACATAAGAGGGGGTCTCTATGCCATCTTAAAACATATAGGGAAGGTCCCTATGTTTCGGGTAAGCTACAAAGGCATCATTATAATTTATCCTAGTTTTAATCAGAAATTCTGCTATAGAGCGCCCATAAAGGGAGGCAAAACCCATACACATGTAGGCTATGCAAGATCCTGCTACCTAACTATTGATGGGTTAGGACATATCCTAGATAAACAACACAGGGAAGAGAGAGCACATCTCATGATTTCCTGTCCCTCCCCCCCCCGCGGTTTTTTTTTTTTTGGGGGGGGGGGGGGGGGAAAGAAAACCGAACTCATCAAGTCAAAATACCCATGCAATTGAAAACAATGCATCAAGTGATATATAATATCTCATAAGAACACTTAACCAAAACCTAACACCTCATATTATTAATCATGGAAATTGGATCCCTAGCAAGACCCAGGGATCAAAATTTCATTTCGTTCTAGTTGTTTCGATTGAAATATTTCGGTTTTGGTGGAAACCACAACAAATTAGTCGCTGAAAATCAAAATTCCGATGTTTTGTATTGTTTCTTTCAATGTTGCAGAATTAAATTTTCAAAAAAATTTCCGTTCTCAAGATGACCGATACCATGCATTGGAATGAAATTCTGATCTTGGCAAGACTGTTGTGCATTATCTTCTCTTCCAATCAGGAAATGACCCAACAGTTTTAGTATGGTCACTTCATACAACAACTACAAAAAATCAAAATCAGGGCCAGGAACTTTTTGAGTGGGTTACTTCAAACTTTTTTTTTTTTGTTTGATAAAAGAAGAATTTCATTATAGAAAGAATAAAGATCAAGTTACAACGTTGTTGACAAGATATCCTTAGAAAAAGAGTAAAGCAAAAAAGAGAAGGAAAAAAAATTAAAGTGAAGTTGCTATCCAAATCCTTTGAAGATCCGACCAAGGAAACCCTCTAGAACTTTCTGTGGTTTTGGTCCAAAGTAAAGCCATAAAAACCAGTCTTTTCCATATAATTTGGAACGAAGAGAATGATTATTGAAAATTCTAGCATTTTTCTCCTTCCAAATATACCAAAGAATTGTTAAGAACGCAAAATGCCATAGTACTTTAATTTTTTTTTTTCTTTCCAAAACCCCAATACTTGATCTACAACATCTGCTAAATGGTGGTTTTGCATGGAGCTTGTGGAATACATTATTCAAGTTGATTGTTGAGGCTTTGATTTGAAGCCCTGCAACAAATCATTAGTGTTCCCTCGATTAAGTACAATAGTCCAAACAATAGCCTTAATTTTTTAGGAAACTTTGACTTTCCAAATAAATTTAGGTAAAGAGAAAAAGTCATTGTTCCGGGAGCTAATAAGATGTGAATAGAAGTATTTGCATGAGAAAATCTTAGATTTATATGCGGTCCAAATGCTACTATCATGTGAAGAACAAGGTTGGAAGTCATTCAGAATGTGAAGCACATAAGTCAAATAAATTGCTTCCTTATCATTAAGATGCCTAAAGAAATGAAAATCCCAAGAATAAAGTCCGTTCCCACGACAAGAAAAGAAGAAATATAAGCCTCACTGTATGAGGATAAACGATAAAGACGGGGAAAAAATACTATGAAAAAATGAGTCCCCAATCCATGTATCCTCCCAAATTAAAACTTTAGGTCCATCTCCAATTTTATATGGACTGAAAGAAAGAAAAGAAGGGTGAATCTATGAAATGAACTTCCAAGGATTGGAATCATATGGGTTACATTATGCCCTGACCTAGTATTCTTCCTTTGAAGGCCATACTTACTCCTAATTACCTTATGGCAAAGGGAGTCAATTTCTAACGGGAACCTCCATAAACATTTACCTACAAGGGAAATGTTTCAAAACACCAAATTACCAAGTCCCAATCCCCCATCATCTATAGGCTTACAAACTGTCACCCAACTTATTAAATTATCCCTCTTATCATCTCTCAGCAAATCCCTCATCATCTTCTCTAAACTCCTAGCTACTGTAGTAGGGATTTTAAAGAGTGACAAATAGTATAAATGGATCCTAGACAAACATGCTTTTATCAAAGTGATCCTCCCTCCAAGAGAAAAATATGTCATTTTCTAGTCATCCAATCTTTTGCACATCCTTTCAACAACTAGATTCCAAAAGGACATGATCTCTGATTTCCCCCCAATGATAACCATTAGTAAACAATAGGCCACTCATGTAATAAACAATCGTCTGTAATACCAAATCTCAAACAAGATGCCTATAACGCCAATTTTGGACATTACTTTCAAACAAAAGACTTGTCATTGAAATACTTAAAATTTGCAAATTCTATAGAAAACCAATTTTTAAGCTTACCACTCATATAATTTAATACCCGTAAGACAAAACTTACTTAAAATTCTAAAATCAGAAGGAGAATAAGAAAGTTGTAATACGTGTCTGTTATTTTCAATATTTGCATATTAACAACCAAGGAGTCTATTTTTCTATATTTGCTCAATAAAATCAGTGGGGGTCATAAGAGTGATCCAGCAAGACTTTCTAAAATATGATATTTGATTTATTTTCTTTTCTAATTTAGTCGGATTAAGTAACATCACTCCCATTTGTACATAGCCCCTAAGCCACATGAATATTAAAAAATTGAGACTCATTTTAATAAGGCAATGCCATGCAAAGCTCATTCTACCTGCCAACCTACTCGTGCTTGCAGCTCCACCAGTGATAAATGAATTGCTTACGAGAGCTTCACAACCACTGTAGCTAGCAGAAATAACTTAATGGTAGTGCATAGCTTGACATTTCGGCTCCCAGCTTTGTCATTTAGTAGTTACAAGAGGAGTGCGTAATAGACTCCAGACTCCATGTGTTTTTCTTATGCTCTCTTGAGTTTGCAAACCTTATTAAGAAGACCCTATCACGAATTTCATGACCTTCCTAAATCCAAGAGCTATGTATGAGATAATACTGTAAGTTCCATTAAGACACAAAGAATCCACCAAAAGCCCAAGTACCAAAAAAACCCATGATGCATCCATTCCGAGTCCTACGGTCTTCTCTACATAGACAATGAAAGGTTTTTATAAGTGCAAAGAAGAATCACCTTCCAAGTCCTACGGATATAAGATCATACTTGAAAGCGAGAGATTAAAGTTTTAAGTGAAATTTATAGAATATCCAACCCAAAACCAATCGGTAATGCGTGTAATGACCTCCTAAGCATATAAACCATACTTGGGTCTACTTAATTTTTGGATGCAGGATAGCTCTCTTTACACATTCTTTCACATGCGACTTGAACTCAGATGTGCGATAAAAA
>CAUOFW020006182.1:0-24760 GCA_963454935.2 Ilex paraguariensis | reverse complement strand
CCGTAACTCCGGATTTCTTAGGTACTACTTGCGTGGGGCTAGCCCACTTACTATTAGCAATTGGAAATGATCCCCACGTCAAGTAGTTTCAGAACCTTTTCCCTCACCACCTCTTTCATGACGGATTCAACTGTCTTTGTGGTTGTCGGGAAGGTTTGAAATCCTCCTCAAGATATATGCGGTGGGTGCAAATGAAGGGCTTATCCCCTTGATATCTACAATGGTCCACCCAATTGCTCCTTTATGCATTCTCATTACCTCCAAGAGTTCTTTTCCTGTTCCATGTTCAATGTAGAGGTAATGACCACCAAAAATGTTTCACCTTCCCCAAGATAGGCGTACTTCAAATGGGAGGGCAAGGGCTTCAACTCCAAGTTGGGCTTTTGTTCATCTGACGAAAAAATTTTCTTTTCTCGATGGGGTAACTCTTCGAATATAGGGATCCACCTTTCCATCCATTTCAAATCTTCTATCTCCTCTTGTTTGTCATAATTCTCAAGATCCACAATTTCTTCTTCCTTGAATTTCAACATCCCCCCCAACTTCAAGTGCTCCTTAACCAAAGTGTCGATTCTATTGACCTCACTTACTTCCTCATCATCACACGGTTGCTTTGCTAAGTTAAATACATTGAGCTCCGTTGTCATATTCCCAAATGCCAACTTCATTAGACCATTCTTGTAATTTATCACGACATTAGATGTAGCAAGGAAGGGTCTTCCAAGTATTACGAGAATTTGGGAGCTAAGGTTTGCAATAGGGTGTGTATCAAGAACAATGAATCGAAAGGGAAGTAAAATTTATCAATTGAACTAAGACATCCTCAACTACTCCCCTTGGTGTACGGATACTACAATCCACCAATTGAAGCGCGATTGAGTTGGGCTTCAACTCCTCAAGCTGTAACTGTTGGTACACCGAGTAGGGATAAGAGTCACACTTGCCCCCAAATCGAGGAGTGCTTGCTCCACTCGACAATTTCCAATGGTGATGACTATGGTTGGACAACCAGGATCTTTGAATTTGAGAGGAATGTTGGTCCTCAATATTGAGCTCACTTGCTTGGTGAGGAATGCTTTCTTGTGGACATTTAGTTTCCTCTTCACTATGCATAAGTCCTTCAAAATTTTAGCACATGATGGAATTTGCTTGATGGCGTCGAGGAGTGGAATGTTAATCTTCACCTGCTTAAACATTTCCAAAATATCAGCATAATTAGCTACCTTGACAGGTGGCTTCAAACGACTCGGGAAAGGGGCAGACATGGGAGGAATAAACACACAATCATCAATTAATTTTTCTTTCTCAACAACCTCTCTTTCTTTCTCTTTACTCACCTCATCCTTGTTGGCATTACCCAAGATATTTTTTCCTTTTGACAATGTGGTCTTGGGTGAGATCGTTGGCAAAATGATTTTGTCAAATTCTTTGCCACTACGGAGGGTAGTGACAGCTTTGAGTTGCTCGCAACTCTCTCTCGAAGGTTCCAATGACTCAACAAAGTGCTAACCCCTAGGGTTCTCTTATGTTTGAGCGGGGAACTTCCCTTTTTCTTGTTGAGATGCCCCTATGGAGTTTTGCCAACTTTGTAAGTTGGGCTCTTATACTATTGATGCTTGTGGCATTTTGGTTATTGATGGCGGTTTGGCTTTGAATGAAGGAATGAACCATATCCTCCAAATTTTTTTTGTAAGGAGGTTGGTATGTGGATGGATTGGACTGTCCTTGAGAAAAAATTTGTGCTGGCGGGTTTGAATGATACCCTTGTGGATTGGTCCATGGGTATTGAGAGCTAGATGCTTACCCTTGGCCATGGTTTTGGTTTTGCTTGGGAGGCATGAGAGATGCATATGCACTTGAACCATGAGGAATGAGATTTTCATTTCTTCAACTAAAATTTGGGTGATTACTCTAACCCGGATTGTAAGTATTTGAATTGAGAGAAAATGATTGCCTCGTTTGGTTGAAGGCATGGACTTGTTCATGGTACGCTTTTTAATGGTCAGAATGTTTGGACAATCCGATAAGGAATGCTCCATACATTTGCAAATTGAACAACTCTCCTCGGTTCGTGACACATTAGACATCTCGTGTCTCTTATAGACTTCAATACTCTCAACTTTTCTCGAAAATTTAGCAATTTTGAAAACAAGTCTTCACGATCTCTCAAGTCGTATATCCTTCCCCCTTGTGGTTGACTACTACCCGAAGAAGTCCTAGGTACATCATTGGGATCCCTAATATCCCAAGATTGTGCATTCTGGGCCAATGAGCTAAAGTAATCAAGGGCCTCATCAGGGTCTTTGTTCAAGAATTCACCCTTGCACATCATGTCAATGAATTGTCTATGGGTTGGTGTGATTCCTTCATAGAAGAAACTTACCAGTTGCCACAATTTAAATCCATGATGTGGAATAGATTGTAGCAACTCCTTATAACGATCCCAGCATTGACAGAATTGCTCATTGGACTTCTCAGAAAAGTTTTGAATTTCCTTTTTCAAAGCAATGGTTCTATGAACCGGAAAAAATTTATTCAAAAATTCATAATTCATTTGAGCCCAAGAGGTAATGGATCGAGGTCGCACGACATCAAACCATGATTTGGCTTTATCTTTGAGGGAGAAGGTAAACAATTTCAATCGAGCTATGTCCTCAATAGCATAGTTAGCATTGAGGTTGCAACCATATCCTCAAAATTCTTTAGGTGCACGTAGGGGTTTTCCCTTTCAATTCCATGGAATAAAGCAAGTAGTTGCATGATCCTTGGCTTGACTTGGAAGAGCTGAGCTTGGACCGGTAAGAGAATGCATGAGGGTGTGGTGCTACGGGTTGGTTGAAGGAAATTCCTCATAGACCTCGCTAGAGGATCCATTCGGATGTTATTCCCTTCATTCACGGGAGGGGGAAATTGCATTCGTGGATTAGGCATTCTAGGTTCGGGCATTCCCCCACCCCTTTGAACATTTGGATTGGCACCAACGTTTTCAAAATTATCGCCTGCATCCTCAGGTGGGTTACAGTCAATATTCATATTGGGGCCTAAGAGTTGTCTAACCAATCAATTTTGTTCGTTCTGTCCCCACATGCAACAACTTATCTACAAGTAAAATTATACACAACAAAAATATAAACACATAACAACGTACCTCAGCCCATGATGAAAATCACGGGACTTACCTCCGTTGTCTAGAAATCGCCTTCTTGATTCGACACTTGTCTTCCCCGACAACAGCGCCAAAAATACTTGATTTATTCCGTGTTGTTCCTAACCTCTTAACATCTCCCTCAACGTATGTATGGTGAATGTGAGGGGGAGTGTCACTCTCCTTTGGGATGATGTCAAAAGAAAGGGCAAAGAAATAGTGGAATATGAAATGTACAAAATGTGTTTGTGTGTGTGAACAAAAGTGCTCCCCAAGCACAAGAAGTCTTTTGAGTGTCGTGTTTTACTTGGAAAAGTATTCCAAGGTCATCTCTTCGGGGAAAGATGTGAATCATTTTGAAAGTGATTTCGGTGAAAAGAAAGTGTAAAATCTTTTATAGTTTGAAGTTGGTTTGTGATAAAATTGAAATGGGAAACAAGTGTTGGCTAATCCGAAGGGTTCACTCTAATGAAAATGTCAAGTCAACCCGAAACCTTCCTCCATTGGTGCATAGATGAACGGTTGATTCGTGGGAAGCGAGGGACGAGATGGAAGTGAGGATCCAAACATAACTCCTGACAAGTTTACGAGATATCAAAGACTCACACCATGTCCTCACTCAACCCAGTCAAACCAAACCATCGTACATCGAGGGGAGGAAAGAAGATGGGTTGAAAGGCATACCGAATAGGAGATCTCCCTTGGATTAGCCAGCTTAAAGACTTAGCTACTCATGCTTAAAGTAAAGACAACAATGTAATGAGAAGACATTATAAAGAAATGAAGATTGAAGTTAAATACAAACGAAATGCACAAATATAACTTTTCAATAATTTTACATTTCCTTCACCTCTTACTAAAGATTGGATGAAAAACTACTCACTCTTCATGGCTTTGGTAAAGCTAGAAAAGTGAGTGATGCTTATCCCTCCAAATAGAGGAGTTACAAGGTAAAACACTTTACACAAGGAGCCGATCTTCGACAAAGAATGAGTGAATCACGTTTCACCCTTCACGGCTTTGGTAAGCTCTAGAAAAGTGGAAGAGTTTCACTCCTCTAAGGGAAGAAGGAATCTCAATAATACAATAAAAGAAAATAATAATACAATAAAGGAAAGTAATACTTAAAGTAAAGGAAGTAATAAATTAAAAGAACACAATAATACAATAAAATAAAGCAATACTTAAAGAAAGCAATAAACAATTAAGAAAACAATACTTTTGGAGGATTTTCGACTACCAAAAGATGAATGATTTACAAGTCCTAAGGGGTGGTATTTATAGGCAACAAGGGATGATGAAAGTTTTGTTTGACGGCTATGAATTATACTTTGCTCCCCCTTTGTTTTAAACTTTGATAATTGGCACCATATAGTTTGCAACTTTGACAATTGGCACCGTATAGTTTGCAGCTTTGATAATTGGCTCCCCAGTAATTTGTAGCTTTGACACACAAAATCCTGAAAAGAACAACAATCAATGCATTATCCTTAAGTCACACACTAACCCTAATTTAATTTATTTTGACTAGTTTAACTTTATTTAACTAACACAATTTACCTATTAACTTAATTAAATTATGCCTTAATTAGGGTTAATCAATGATTGCATTGAGGTTGGTAAAGAGTGCTTTGAATTAGATTTTAGAAATTAAGGTGAGTAGTTTACTACTTCTTTTGGGAGGATTTTCTATATTAAACTATGGGTGTATATGTGTGAATTTTCATATATATGATATATGCTGATGTTTGGGTTTGCAATTAAATATTTTGTAATTGTGAATTGGAAAAATGTATGGGACGATTTTATATTATTGCTTAAATGTGTTTTGGTAATGAAAGAAAAATTTTGTGTGCGTTGGGACTAAAACAACAGTTTTAGTGTGTGTGTTGAAATCATGTTTTATGAGAAGGGGACTGAGTTACCAGATCTGAGTGGTAATGAGATTGTATGCCGGCGTGGTCGATATAGGGATGTACACGTAGGGGCCAATTATTAGGCTAGTGATAACAAGAGATGAGGCCAGTCATCAAACTAGTGATGAGAAGATATGGAGTCAGTTACCCGGCTAGTGGTAACAAACATGATTTGACAAATGTACTTGGGACTGAATGTGTGTGTTAGTGTTTTGGGTTATAAATATCATTTTATTTATAAAGTTATTTGTGAGCATGAGATTATTTTGTTTACATGATTATGTGGGAGGGATTGGGGTACAATTTATTGTACTTATATATGTATCAAAGTTTATTTTGTATATAAATTGTGAGATTTATTTTCACACCTCATTAGAGGTGGTTGCTATTCACGGGTCTTTGCGCTCACCCAAACATTTAACATTTTTCAGGTGAGAATCAGGGGGAGGAGTTAGTCCCTAGATAGACAAAGGATTAGAAGAATTGAAGATTTATTTTATTGTAAGTCTTTAGGAATAAATGTCTATTATGGTTTTGAGACAGATATTTAATTATTTTGGGAATAATGCTGTTTATGTTTAGACTTTAGAGTAGTGAACCTTATGATTTAGTTATTATTTTACATGAGTTTAATAATGATGTTGGTGATGTTTAGTTTATTCCTATGGTATTTATTAGGTCGATGGATTAAATCACTTTATTATTTGTCTTCCGTTGTATTTGACATTTATTATGCACAAGGTTTATTGGTTAAGACCTTGGTGGCCGGTCCACTGTCCACCCTATGTGATCTAGGGTGGGGGTGTGATAAAAGTGGTATCAGAGCCTAGGTTTATGGATTACCAGATAATTAGGCTGAATCTTAAGAATTATTTAGGGTTTAATTGATTTGGTTTGAGAGATGTGGAATGATGATACTAGTGCATAGTATTATTATTTTGGTGACTAAGACAAATTAGTTTGTTTTGTATTTTGTAGAAGTATAGATGGCTACAAGAAGGAAAGGCAAAGGGGCTCCAAATGATAGGGCTGACACTAACGACTTTCCAGGGCTTGCAAATGATGAGTCGCAACTGTTTGTCTATAAGGATATTGGGAAGGCTTTGTAGGGAATCACAAAGATCCTTGAAGGGCCGAAGGGTCAGAAGGAACTTAGCATTGAGGAGTTTAGGAGGATGGCGCCTACTTTCACAGGGACTACTACCCCTATGGATGTAGAGAGTTGGATCATGGAAGTTGAAAAAATTTTGGAGGTCTTAAAGTGCGATGATGGTAAGAAAGTGGCTTATGTAGCTTTTATGTTTAAGGAGGAAGCTGAACATTGGTGGAGGATAAAGAAGGAAGTGAAGAGATACCCGACCACTCCAATGACTTGGGAGCAATTTAAGATTGGATTCTTGGAGAGATATTTTCCACAGGTAGAGAAGGATCGATTGACACAAGAGTTCATGAATTTGGCTCAAGGGGCACGACAGTTGGTGAGTACGAGGAGAAATTCACAAAATTAGCAAGGCATGCCATGCACATGGTAGCAGATGAGAGACATAAAGCAAGTATGTTGGAAAGAGGTCTGAAATGGAGCATTAAGGAGAAATTGATTGCCTTGGAACTACCAACATATCAAGAGGTTGTTCGCAAGGCTCAAGTTTTGGAGGGCAATGAAAAGGAAAGGGACAGGGAGAGGGAAAAAAAGAAGAGATCAAGCTCAAGAGGTGACTTAGGGGTGCTTCCCACAATTTCAAGAAGAGTGGACAAGGTACTTCATCATCTGGGTCTTTTGCACCAAGAGGACAACAGGGCACTAGACAGCTAGAAAAGTGTCAGAAGTGTGGGAGATTCCATGGGGACAAGTCGTGTTATGGGACCAATTGGGAACAACTTCTTTGCTTCCATTGTGGCAAATCAGGACACTCATCAAAGAATTGTTGGAGTGCTCAACGAAACAAACAAGCTAGTGAACAGACGGAGGTGACATGTTTCAAGTGCAACCAACGAGGACATATTGCAAATTTTTGTCCCCAACTAGTGCAGGGATCAGTAGGCAAGCCTCCAACTAAGACAGATGGTGCATCAAAATAGGGTCAACAGAAGCAAGGGTAGCAGAAGGAACAGAGGTTTGGTATGCAATCACACCAAAGAGCCCACAATATTCTAATTCCGTAGTCTTAGGTACTTTACTTATTTGTGAGCATGCATTTAAAGTACTTATTGATCCGAGGTCTACACATTCTTTTGCATCTCCTAGAGTAGCAATGAAATTAGGTGTTGGAACCCAAAACACTTGAGTTTGATTTGATTGTGACTACTCCCACGGGTGAATCTGAGTTAGGAGATGTCGTGTACCCAGGGTGTAGGGTCCACATTGAGGATAATCAATTACTGGTTGATTTAATACTCTTAGACCTTAAGGGTTTTGACGTAATCTTGGGTATGGACTAGTTAGCTGCGCACCATGCAACAATTGATTGTTTTGAAAAGAGAGTTGTGTTTCATCCTCCTAATCATACAAAATTTAGTTTCGAGGGGATAGGGATTATCTCCTTCCCCAGCCTTGTCTCTGTAGTACAAGCTCGAAGATTGTTGAGGAAAGGTTGTCAGAGATACATTGCTAACATTATAGATACGAGAAATGAGAGGTTGTCTCTTGAGGAGATACCAATAGTAAGGAAATTTCCAAAAGTATTCCCGGATGTCCTGCCGGGGTTGCCACCTGATAGAGAGATTGAGTTTGCTATTGACTTGGTACCTGGTACCAGTCCTACCTCCAAGGCTCCTTATCATATGGCACCAGTGGAGCTTAAAGAGTTGAAGGTGCAACTTTAAGAGTTGTTAGATTTGGGGTTTATTCGGCCTAGTGTGTCACCATGGGGCGCACTAGTATTGTTCGCGAAAAAGAAAGATGGAAGCATGAGACTTTGCATTGACTATAGGGAGTTGAACAAATTAACCATCAAGAATAAGTATCCTTTTCCCCGCATTGACGATTTGTTTGACCAACTAAGAGGTGCTAAAGTATTCTCGAAGATTGACCTTCGAACGGGTTACCACCAGTTGAAGATAAAGGTGGAGGATGTGCCTAAGACTGTTTTCCATACCCGTTATAGACACTATGAGTTTCTTGTGATGCCATTTGGGCTAACCAATGCACCAGTAGCCTTTATGGATCTCATGAATAGGGTGTTCAAGCAGTACTTGGATCAATTTGTAGTGGTATTTATTGAAAATATTTTGGTGTACTCGAAGAGTCCTGAGGAACATGAGCAACATTTAAGAATTGTTCTACAGACTCTTCGGGACCGAAGGCTTTATGCCAAGCTCAAGAAATGTGAGTTCTGGCTGACTAGTATATCATTTTTGGGACATGTGATTTCTAATGAAGGGGTGTCTGTGGATCCTCAAAAGGTGGTAGCAGTTAAAGATTGGCCTCGATCGATGAATGCTACTGAGGTACGTAGTTTCTTAGGTTTGGCAAGGTATTACAGGAAATTTGTCGAGGGTTTCTCCAAAATTGTCATTCCATTGACTCAGTTGACCCAGAAGAAGGTAGTTTTTCAGTGGACTGATGAATGTGAAAACAGTTTCAATGATTTAAAGGAAAGATTGGTGTCTACTCCAGTTCTTACTATACTTGTAGATAATGGTGGGTATGATATCTACTGTGATGCTTCGGGAAAGGGTTTGGTTGCGTGTTAATGCAACACAGGAAGGTTGTGGCTTATGCTTCTAGGCAGTTGAAACCTTATGAGCAGAATTACCCAACACATGATTTAGAGTTGGCAGCTGTTGTAGTTGCACTAAAGATATGGAGGCACTATTTGTATGGGGAGACATGTGAGCTATATATAGATCATAAGAGTCTTAAGTATTTATTTACACAGAAAGAGCTGAACATGAGACAATGAAGATGGCTAGAGCTAATCAAATACTATGATATGAATTTGCACTATCATCCAAAAAAAGCAAATGTGGTGGCAGATGCACTAAGTAGAAAGTTTACAAGGAGCATGACCTCTTTGCTTACTCAGCAAAAACAACTTGTGAGGGATCTTGAAGAGGCAAAAGTTGAGGTGGGGATACCTGAGACTAATGCTTTTGTAGCAAGCTTGCAAGTTCGACCTACCTTACTAGATCGAATAAAGGAGGCACAACTGAATGACCCGAATCTGCTGAAGATTCTAGAAGAAATAGGGCGAGGTGAGAAGACTGATTTTCATGTGGTAGATGGAGTGTTGAGATTTTGGGGATCGAGTATGCATACCTAATATTCCAGAGATCAAGAAACAATATTTATTATTTTTTTTTTTTGGCTGAGAATTTTTCATACTAAGTTAAAGCTTACATGTTAATAGGCTTCCTTTTAGTTGTTTCCCATTGCATTGAAGATTCAAAACCCCCCAAATCCAAGTTCGGGTCGGGTTTCACTGAAACCCTGATGGCTAATATGCTGCTTGCCACCTAAGAGGAAGCATGGGAGAGAATATAGCGGTGGTTGGGGCTGAAATTAAACTATGAATGTTGCAGGTGCCAGCTAATAGATACATGAAATGTGCACGTGTATGGGGCTTGCTGGAGTGGACTCCAATCAAATCAAATCAAATCATTGTGTTAATATTATCCGTATTGAAAGGTAGGATGAGATGGTAGGTCTCAGCTCCTCTTCAATACAGTTTTTTTCAATTTTGATTGAGCATAAATTATCACTCGGAAATTTAAGTGAAACATATATTTTATATAAGCAGACCCTCAATATATTGCAGATGATCTATTATTAAAATAAATTGGAAAAAAAAATGAATTAGAAAGAATCGAGATGCCATACTAGTGCTAGTGCCCCCGGGGTGTCACCAACTTGCATGATTGAGCTTTGGTGGCCCAACCCTCATGTGCTCCACATTCCGTACTGAAACCAATCTTTGCATCGTGTGGCCCTCTGCCAAGATATTTCTCCCAGCAAACAACCAAAGTTCCCTGCAATTAAGACACCCTCCTCAGTACTGTATGGTTTTAACACAAAATGTAACAAAAATCAACATATCATATGGAATTTGTGATGTTACATTATAATCTACCAAGGTACTACTAACTCAAGGTACCAAGCCTTTGTGGAACTTTATTAGGGCATCGACCCATGACATACTAACGTCTCAAAAATTAAAAGTTCCACAATTCCTCTCCTTCCGGGTGCATATATGATTTTTATGCGTAACTGTTGGATTTCATTAGTTTGGTATGAAGCGTTCAAAAGATCTCTCTCTTTCAAGCAAATACAACTGTGCAAAGCACCATGACCCTGTCTCCAGAGGATGAATCTATGCGCTGGCTTTTCAATTCTCTTTCAGCAGATGTAACATTTTACCACATGAACTGCGGGGCAAAAGCAACCATGACCAATGTTACTTGAATTATGGTTATTTTAATACGTGGTATGGGTATATGTATATAATACGACATTTTTTTAGATACGTGATATGACGAAGGTAGATTTAACTGGTATGGTATTTTGGGTGATATTTTATTTTAAAATTTTCATGTAGATCGTTTTTATTACTACACAACATTATATATTACAGAATATTCATAAACACTAAGTTAATTACTATTTATCTTATAGTTGTGCCTAATTTTTTATTATTTAAAATAATATATATTTATAAATATATGTACATGTAGTCAACTAATATGTATTTTATATTTGTGTTACATGTTTTAAAGTTAATTCATTTAAGGATAGTATTACAATTTAGGATTATCTATTTTGGTAATCTAGATCACAAACTTACCTCGTTTGAGATCAATATACCTAGACCATGGATCGTTTAATAAATTGTGCTGAACCATGACCATGACCATGGCCCATCTTCCATGGCTCCAATTCTGAATCAATTAATTTGGGCAAGAGATTTACTATTCAGATTTTAGTCGGACTTGAATGCATTTGAGAACCACAAAGTTGGGTTGTTAAACAAGAAACAAGTAGCATGCTTCCATGCTACATATGATGCGGCGGACAAGTTTTGTCAAAAGATACAAGACTATTTGATTTACGTTTCAAAAAATAGTATTTAAAAATAATTTTTTTAAAATATTTTTAATATTTTTAGAGATAATTTTTTTTTTAATTAGATGATTTCAAAAATAATTTTATAGAACGAAAAACAATAAAATCTATTTGAACAACTTGAATATATGTTTGGATAATAATTTAAAAATTAATAAAAAAATATGAAAAAATTATTTTTAAATAGACAATTTCATAAAAATATTCAATAAATCAAACTTCAAAATAAACCAAACTTTGAAATAAACTAAATATATTCAACTATGTTCAAGTTATAACATATTCAATATCAATTTATATAGAAAATCAATCAACCAAACACCAATCGATTTTTTTGAATCAAAAATCTCAGAACAACACCGATAACAAAATCAATATCAATAACATATTCAATATCTAAAAATCTCATCAATAACTGATTCAATATCAATGAACCATCAAATATGAGATCTGAAACCCCTTGTTTTATATATATGACCATATTTGAACCAAAAAAAACAGATCAGATAAAAAAAAAAATCAATTCTGTGTTTGATCGTCAATTGAAGCTGATAAAAAATTAGATCTGAACCAAAAAATTTGAGATCGGAAGCCCCTTGGTTTGTTTATATATATAACCAGATCTAAACCAAAAAAATCAATCATATCAAAAAAAAAAATCAGATTTGTGTTTTCGCTGATTAAACCTAATCTGAACCAATCTTCCGAGAGCTCGCAGTTGTCCAAGAGCTCAGGTGTCTGTCTGCGTATTTTGCCAGAGAAGACGTTCTGTCTGAGAGAGTCTGTGGAGAGAGAAAGACAAGGAGAGTGAGAGTGTAGGAGAGAGAAAGGCAAAAGAAAAAAAAAACTTTTATACTATAACTTGTTTTGCTTCTAAGGAGACTTGAATAAAAGACCTCATTAAAAAATTTAGTTGTTCTCCGTGATTTTCATTTTGTCCTTTTGTCTCCAAAAGACCTAAAACAAACTCAACTTGTTTCCCATTTTTTGTTCTTTACATCCCTCTTTTGCCATAAATTAGAGAACAAAAATTTAAACCAAACAAGTTTTCATTATTTTTAGAGATTTGAGAACAAAAAACAGTTTACAAGAATCAAATCAAACAGCCCCATAACTTTTCACTCGTGAATTCTCCATAGCCATAAAAGAGAAGGCAGCAAAAAGATTGGAAACTAGGGCACCCAGTGGCATTGGAGCACCCTTGTATGGACAGCCAGGCCAGTTAACAAGTACTTATCCCAAATCCATACTCAAGGAAACAGTAATGTGCCTACATAAATAACACCGCCGTACAGGCAGCACGCACTTCCAGTACTAATCAAGATGATAGGTTGAGCACCAAAGGCAATTAGTTAATCAGAAATTAGTGAATCATGGTACAAGAGAAATCTTACAGATGGAAAAGGTCCATAAAGACAATCCATCCTAGGAAAAGAATTCAAAAGATGGTGTAGACCATCTTTTTTTTCACCTATAAACGTGACTTCGGTTTGTGCTTGATGCCAAAATTAGATGATTATGTAGTGGTAGTTGGCCGACTATGAACTTCAAGTCTTGTATATAATCATCCTTCAAGCACTCAAGTTTCATTTTCTTGCCTATCATCATCTCTACTCACGGAGTTGATCAATATAGTTGAATTTTTATATAGCTACATAGTAGATTTAAACACCCCCAACCCGTACCCCCTTCTCTCTCTCTCTCTTTTCAAAAATATATATTTTACATTATCCACAAATAGCATGTTATAATTACAAGTGGGTATCGCACTTTGCCCAAGAAACTCATCCCATCCCTCTTTCAGATCTTATCTATTTCACAATTAACTTGTGGGGTCTGATTCTGGAGAACCAAAAAAGATCACTGAAACAGTATCATCCTCTTTTCTAACAGCAAAGAGAGAGAGAGACGTATATGACTCTAAATCACGGTATGCATGTTCGTACATGTTCGTATCAAAATGCAATACTATATAGGAGAGAAATATTCAGCATGGCAATGCACTGTCAACTAGAATACTTAAAAATATCATACACTCCGCTTGCATCCTAGCTGCACATTATAGTGACAATTTAATGATCTAAAACATTGGCTCTTTCCACTTCTTATATAAACCTTTCACTTTCGTACCAACGCCACCACTCAGAACTCTCTTTTCTCTCCTTCAAACTTTCATATCACCACTACAATCTCCATCTACATCCGAAGGAGATACACAACATGAAGTTAATGAAAGGAAAATTTCTCAGGGCAAGACTAAACAAGTGGCAAAAGATGGCTAATAGAGTCATACCTTCTGCAGCATGCAATAGCTGCTGCCAATGGGCTTTGTGGCTTTCCGTGCATGAAGAAAGCTCCATTCCAAGAGATGTCCCAAAGGGTCACATGGTAGTATATGTTGGTGAAAATTACAAAAGATTTGTAATTAAGATCACCCTGCTTGAGAACCCACTTTTTAAGGCATTGCTGGATCAAGCCAGGGAAGAATATGATTTCACTTCTGGCTCAAAACTCTGCATCCCCTGCAATGAGAACATCTTCCTCAGTGTTGTTCGATGTGCTACATCTCCGCAATGTCTACAACTCTCTTTGTGCTTCTGATGCTTCATCCACAAAGCTCCAGATTAAATTTGATTGAGGGGTATTAACTGCTAAACTAGAATGTGGATTTATATGAAACCATAACTTCTTGTACACCATGCTCAATTGTAAGTTATATTGGTAAGAACAGAGCTCTTATTTGCTGTTGTTAAGCATAAAAAGCAATTCATCCATGCAAAAAAAAAGGCCCTTTTTAAACCAGGGATCAAATACCCCAACTTAGCAAAACATTAACTGTGCAAAAGCTAGATTTCAGCTAAATGAATCCTTCTCCCATCAGCTTTATCTCGAACCAGATCTTCGTCTGGATCCTAGGCCTCTACTAGATCAGAGCGACTTGCAAGGCAACAACAAGCCTTGTTAACCAAAATCATTTGATGGCTGTCACCTGTACAGGAAGAACAGGTACGGAGGTATCACAAAGCTAACCAAGGATAATGGTCAATGGAGAAAACAGAATCCTTCTCCCATCAGTTTTATATCAAACCAAATCTTCCTCTGGATCCTAGGCCTCTACTGGATCAGACAGACTTGCAAGGCAACAACAAGCCTTGTTAACCAAAATCATTTGATGGCTGTGACCTGTAAAGGAAGAAGAGGCATGGAGATATCACACAGCTAACCAAGGATAATGGTGAATGGAGAAAACATCCCAACTTAGCCGAGAGATAAAGCTTCCATAAGACCTAGAATAGTAAATCAATCACTAATAGCATTATGAGAATGCCACCTGGTTACGAAGCTAGCTTTCATGTCCATTTCCCAGTACATTTACCCAAAATAGTTTAAGTTACCAGGACTTCAAATTCCCCACAATGTTGGAGTATAACACACATTGAAGGGTACTGTGCAACAAAGCCCAAGTCTACCTACCCAATTACTGGGTGATAAAAGCTTCGAGTTTTGGGAATTATACTGAATGTCTCATTCCTTGGGACAGGGGTTTGGGCTAGAGGAGTCGAACTCCATTTCTGTAGTCAAGCCATTGGTAAAAAGACTTGGCTGTACAACATTGCTACTATTCAAGGACTGTAGGCTATAAAATTTGTGTCATAACAATTTTTATGTACTCTTATTAACAAGTAGGCATAATTTTAAAAAGGATCGTATTGCCAACCGTGAGTCAAATACAAAAAGAACACACTCTAATACCTAAAGTGATGTAGAAAAACACTGTAACCAAAAAAAAAAGAGTAGAGCATTGCATGATTGATTTTGGTTGGTTTAGGTTAAGGAAAAGCAAGCTTTGTGATGAGGAAGAAAGGTTGTAAACAGTATTAGAAGAAGCAAGTTGAAGTTGGATAGGTCTCGAAGGTGTTGCATAACAACAAATTTGGAAGAAACACTTTTTAACATTCCTGGATGGCATTTATGTTGGGCTGTAAGGTGTTAGAGAAAAGACTTATTGCATAGAAAATTTCAGGACTTCAAAATAAAAGGAAAGAAAATTTTTGAGGCCTTTCCAGGTTTCAGAGCTAGCCCTGGAACTAGCAAACAATAGCTACTTAGCTAGGTTCTTTGTATCTCATGTTTCTAAGGTTGAATCTTTAACGGAAACTGAATGATCAAGCTCATTATAGTTTCAGTTTTTTTAAAAAAGAAATCAACAAAAAAAATTAAAAAGAGAAGAAAATGGTTCGCTTGGGCACATGCCCGACTCCGCTATGAACCTGCTTTGACCGCAGGTCAACCAATTCAACTGCAGGAGACTTTGCTGACCATCTCCAAGAAACTCCGGCTTTGCATTTCAATATCTCCCTCATAAGACCTCTATTTCAATTTTTTATGTACTAAATTGAAAGGTCTGTCATGAAAACGAGCCCCTTCAAGGGTTCTAAAATCTAAATTGCTGATTCACCGAAAAGTCGGTGTGGTGTGTGGACAAGCAAATTCTGATAATAACGCCCTTAACAATCATCCTTATCTTTTGAACTACTACATAAAAATGAAAGAAAGACATAGCTTTCGAGTAATCACTACAATCTGCCTTGAAAAAGAAAAAAAAACACAAAACACAATTACATAGAGAGGCCACTAAAGAGAAGTCCAATCTCTGTCTTTAAGGAGAACCAAATTGATATTTTCACACATACAACAAATTTAACCCAGCTAACAACCATATGAAACTCCCCAGTGCAAAATAACATCTGAATACACTAGGTCCACTCCTATAGCCCATCCAAAGTATCGTGACTACTAAAATAGAATCTAGAATTGAACAAAATTTTAAACACATAAGACAAGTATACAATGTCAAACTGGGGGTGCTATGCCAAAAATGATGCAAACATTTATAGTTGCTATTCTCAAGATTTAACGGTTCAGGAGCCTCTTATGTAATGCATAAACAAATTAAAGCACAAGTCACTGTACTTCCACACTCTTCATAAATTGGCTTTGTCGCATCAACATTCATATATGAGGGCATAGTTATTTCTCACTTTAAGAGCCTCAAGATGGAACATAGTCATAGAGATTTGTTCTATTATCCCTTTTCTTAACTTCCCTGGTAGCCCAAAGCCTTCAACCAATGACAACAATGGCATATATTGCTCCCAAAGATCTGATAAAGAGGCTAACAAGAACATGTCAAATTAGCTCTGCAATGTACATGGGCACATCTTGCATTTGGAAAGTGAAAAAAAATATATAAAAAAGAAATTCCAAGCAATTAGACCTTAGATATTAAATTGAATCTCGTATAATTTTCCAAATTGGCCTTGCTGTAGTGTTAAGTCAAAGGTTTTGTACGTAAAATAGAAAATGGTGCATTGGGGACTATTGTCTAGATTGTCAAGGCACATATCTAGGAAAGATTGAGGGTTCTGAAGGCAGAAGCTATGGCATTAGAGTATGTCCTCTGTAATTAAGGATTTGAAGTTTCACATAACCAGATAAAAAAAGATCACCAAGACAAAATGAAGCTCCCAGAGAATTTGGGATGAGGGCTGCCAATCCCCAGACAGCATCACACTGTTATACTCTTACCCAATAGCAGAATGGGAGGAAGAGAAGGCCAAAACTCCGGTATACAAAAACATGTTATGCACTCTTTTTTTTTTTTTTTTGAACTGGCATGTTATGCACTCAAGACTAAATAAAGTAGGTATAATAATCAAAGGATAGTCAAACTCCTAGTCCATAATTTCAATAGATCAAAACTCATTCCCTGCACTATCCTTTTTTCGTTTTAAGAAGCTTCTCCATGTGTCAATACATACAAAAGTTTTGACAGCATAAACTTCCAAAATAATTTCAGGCAGGAAAGAGACGAGTACCACCTCAACAAACCTCACAGTTCACAGACAAGACTAGACATCTACAACAGCAAACAAAGAAAGTGCAAGATAAACCCCTGCCTCAGAGGAGGAGAAGTTTCAACTGAACAATTTAGTTTGTGAATATTTTTTAGGGACTGGGGAAAAAAGGTATGGGATCCAATTCTAGCTCATGAAACAATATAGGCAAAATAATGTAAAAGCCATAGAATCAAGTGAAGCAATGCAATGGACAAAATCGTGCTAGTACGTCAATCAGGAAGACTGGAACTTTAATAAAGAAGAAAAAGTATTGTGATGAGATGTTCGATTAACACCAAATCAGCAACTTGTGATTCCAACAGTGGCTGAGCCTTCATTCAAATATTTTTGCTAGTTCTACCCAAATTTCTATTTGGTGGAACCAAATCTTGAACAAGTTCTCTCACCAAGGCCACAATTTAATTTTATTTATTTGCGACCTTATGGTGGAACACCAAGCGTATGTTTGTCATTCATATTTTTGCCTTCTCTAAGATAGCCCGTGCATAGTGAGCCCAACAAATACAACAGCATCAGAGAACAATGCTTTATGAATCTGCCAAAAGAACTTTGGGCATATTAGACAACTGAATGGAATTTCATGTAGCATTGGAAGGCATTTGAGGCAGGGATTGCCCACAAGAACAAGTGATCCACCAAGGAAAATCCTTGGTGACTTGGGCTAATGAAATTGGATCATGGGAAAATTTTGTAGATGAGGGACAAGGTTCGTCTTCTTACTCCCCCTAGGATTAGTGATAGAAGTTAAATAAGAGATGGTTATATTCATTCCATGCCAAAGCGGAATTCTTAAATATCATTCTTTTGTAAGAAAAATAGTTTATAGATCCTAACGTACCCCAAAAACAAGTTTACAGACCCTAATTTGCTCTTGAAGAGGCTTTATAACTTCTAACCGTGAAATTATTAATTAGTAAAAATTTTCTAGAATAGTCTATATATGAAAGCTGGTTAATGATTCAGAGATGTAAACTAACACAAAAGAGAGAGTTTTCTGGGATAGTTCTGCCACTGCGAACAGGAAGAACAGTAACCTAAATTAAGTTCGCTAAAACCAGAATGTTTTTTTTTTTTTTGATTGAAGCTATAATCAGAATGTTGTTTCACTGGAAAACGTTCTCGCACTCAGTATTACCCTCTCAAGAATGTCTGTTATGGCATTCAGATTTTTGCCATATACTGACACATCAAAGTACTGTAAGAGATGTTTCTCAAAGTGTTCATGACATTGCCTTAAAAACTCTTCTTCCAACCTTAAATAACCCAGATGTGGCCAAACCAGAAGCAAGGTGCATCCATAAAGGCCAAATATAACATGCAACACCAAGAGATAAATATTACAATACTGAGTCAAAAAAAGTATACTATAGCACAAGAAATTTCCAGAAGCATCTTACGTATCAGTCCCTAAATGTACGCAATCAATGGGATATGGAAAAAGAACTATTAAGAGTGGTTGTATATTCTCTAACATAACTGAAAAATAGCCAACAGTAGGGCCAAATAAGGCTATCCCCTTAGATGTCATTAAAAAGAGAAAATTATATTTCAAAGATAGAACCAAGATGAAAACACATTATAGTTCAATGACAAAATTATATTCCAGGGATAGAACCAAGATTGCAACACATTATAGACGAGAAATTTTGTCAAAATATGCACAATTAAATATCTGCTCGTAATGAAGTACATACAACACATCATTGCTGGCAAAGTCACCAAAACAATGGCAGTGCCTAATCATATATACTGCAAAACATTGAACACATAAAGCACCAAAACATTACCACTATCGTTGGAGTCACAATTGTGGCTGTGAAGTATACCATCATTTACTTTTCCCGAAAATCATCTAAAATCTTCAAGAAAGCCCTCCAACTCCATTCTCCCAAATGACCTTCCAAACAAAGTAGCATCCTTGTACCTCGCCGCCAAGTAATATGCCAGCCAAGCCACCATAAAATAAACCTCCATCACAGATTGGAAAGCAGAGGCAAACAAATTCCCCAAAAATCTGGTCAGTATCCATTGGGTGAACGAGCCACAAATAATTCCCTCCAAACACTTAATGCTGATAGCGGGGCCTAACATTGTTGACAACAAATGACACCCGTCCTTCAGAACCTCCCTCCCACTCTTCCTCGAGTCCACCATGGCAACCCACGCATCCACAGAAAAAATAAATGCCACTAACATGTCCCAGAAGAACCATAAAAACACAAATCTCAGACTCTCCCTCTCAAACCTTTTTATCCACAGAGTCATAATGGAAAATGGCATCAACTTCAACCTCACAAAGATCTTGAAAAACAAGTACTGATCTTTAATTTCACCAAAGCACCAGATGCCCAATAACTGTGTCAACGCATCCCTTACTGCCCACCTCATAATAATAAACCCAGAAAGCCTTTTGAGACCCAAATTGGAACCATCCCACAAAGTCCTAAAAAAGGACCTGTACTTCCCTAGCAAATCATTCACAACCACAAAGAAAACAGTCCCAAGTACCCAAGCATACGTAACTAAAAAACCCAAAACCACATACCCATATGCAACAGACAAAATTCCCGCAATAAATAATAACACGGTCGCATCCCGGCGACCCAACTCCAAACCCCGAATAAAGAACTGTAATTGCGCAATTATTTCACCTTCGTTAACTTCCGCCTCTTCTCTCACCAAATCATGAGTTTCATTTAGCTGATCTGAATATAGAGACTGCTCGGGAGCTTTGAAAGGCACCCCAGAGCGGATTGTTTCATAAGCCCGAATTCCATTATCGGGAATGTTACTTGAAAACCCTAATTTGGGATTGAGAATTAGATAGGAGTGATTGAGTTGGGGTTTGGGATTGGGATTGGACCCAAAAAGAGAGCGATCATAGTTGACATCGCCGGAGAAGAAGTCGTCATCGAGAGTACCGACGCGGGTGAAGTGGAGGAAAGCGCAGCGACGACGGTGGCGGAGGACATGGTGTTCGTGGTGGGGATAATGAGATCGGCCAGCAATGTCGAGGCGGGAGAGGAGGGATATGAGAGAAGGATCACGGTCAATGAAGGAAGTGAGGTAGTGGGTACCGTTCTCGACATTGCAACGGAAGGTGAAGATTAAGAAGGATAGGAAGAGGAAGGTGAGGAAGTGAGAAGTGAAGATTGTTGTGGTTTGTTTGAGGAGTTGGGTGGTGGTGTGGTGGTCGATGGCTGGTGGTGGCGTATTACGGTGGGTCCTGGCGGTTCTTAGGCTCTGGAGAGAGGTATCAAATGAATGATAACTGATCTTTATGCTTCCAATCGACGAGAGATTGACACAAGTATAATTCCAAGTTACTGAAGTAACATTAAATCCATCTTAATCGATTTTTACTTTTTTTTTTTTAAACTTTATTCAGTTATAAAATTGACCAAAAAACTAAAACTTTGATCTAAATTTTTTTATAATTATTACTTAAATGATCACGTAGATTTCTTACTTTGTGGGGGCACAACAAAAACATGTCATAACATTAGTTTATCAATAACATGATTTATCCGACCACAACAAAAACATGTCATAATTAAAATATTATATAATTTGAAAATAAGATGATTGGACAATAACTGTGTCCGTTACAGGGTTAACTCACATTATTTCTTTTAAAAGTCCGCAAAAATATTCAGATGATTGTAGATTTATGCCAATGTTGAAACACCATTGAATAAGGCTTTGGATGTCAGTATACTATAATTTCAAGCTCCACTGTTTTTTTCCCTATAATGCAAATTACTCTTAAAAACTATATTTTCATGATACAATGCTTAACTCCTCAAGGCTTTCTAAGAATCTTAAAAGTCTTAGAACCAAAATTATGCAAACTAAAAGTTTAAGAAAGAGAGTCGTTTTGATTGTTATTCCTTTTTCACTTATTTTTTCATGTAAATATGCATATATACCGAGATATATATGATAATGCACAAATTAGATTTGTACATCACCTGTTAAATGAATAATGAGAAATGCAGTAGTAAAGTAGAGAGATGGAAACACGGGCAAGACAAGGATTTATAGTGCTTCGGTCAACGTGACTTATGTCCACTTTAATGGCTAGGCTTGACGGGGTATTTTATTACTTCAAGTGTGTAGCGAGAGCAAGAAGATACAAGCTATGAGAGTAACAGAGATGTGCTCGACTAAGTGTGATGCCCCACAAGTGTTGGGGGGCTTACAATTTATAGTTGTCTCCTAACAAATTGAAGTGACTTATTAGTAAGTAAGTGACTAATCTAGTGGAGTTGGCACCCTCTTCTCAACGGATGAGGCAGTTGCGGTGCTCCCCATAAGATTCGATCAAATGATGATGTAAAGGTTGACCCTTTCCAAGGCGGCGTGGATGAGGCTCTTGAATAACCCTACTTATTTCCTTGGTAATGTAGTTCCTCAAACCCTAATGAGCTTAAGCGGGCATGAACTCCTTTGGGCTAGACTTGCTGGATTTCTTAGAGTTGGGCTCTTAATTTGCAATGGGCTCACAAACGTAGGTTGGCCCCTTGGGGTTGACCCATCATTTGCCCCCAATGTTTTGTGTCCAATGGAACTTAGAATGGAGGGCATTCGGTTGAGTTTGAATTTTAGCTGAATACACAACTGGAAAAATTTCAAGAGGCCAAAACATATATTTCAGTCAAAGGCTGCGAGATTGGTAGGGCTCGCTGAGAGTTTCGATTTGATATATTATGGGCCCCGTTTGGAGAAATGGATCAAAAGTTACGGTCAAAATAGCGATCAACCTTTCTTGAACTTGGATTCCTCATAGACTCCTTTCATTCCTGATATTTTCCACCTTTGCAGAACTTCTCAAGACCTTCCCCATTTTATATTTGGATTCTAGGAGAGTCCTTGGTTTCAAATAGGGACTTTTCCCCTTTTTTCATTCCTTAATAGGATTTAAATATTCCTGGGCTATACATAAGGAGTTTCGTCCCATTTCACTCATTTCATTCATTTTGAGAGAGCTCTGAGAGAGGACTTCTTTGTGAGACTCTTGTCTTCAAGAAGTTAGGGTGAGATTTCTGAATGGAGTATCCAAAGGCAATGTCGATTGAGGAGGGGGATGTGCAAAGTTCCATCGGTATCCATGGGAATAGAGTGATCGGTACTGAGGTAGGCAACCATGAGGTCACTAGCACGATGGAGATCAAAAGAGGAGGCGTCAAAGATGGGGCACCTTGGGCGCTGCCTGATAAGGCGACCCAGGTAGAAATAGGCGACGGCGCCATGGGCTCCGCTAAGAGGAGGAAATTGGGGTCGCCGCTGGTGAAGAAGAAGAGGGTGAGAAACAGGGAGGTGGGTAAGCTGGCGTCGAAGTAGGGACCCACGGCAAGGGGGCAAGACTACCGAAGCAGGCGCGGAGCGAGGGACAATGGATGGGTGAGCAGGCCTCTTGTTGGTTGCTGATTGTGATTGGGTGAGCCCGCTAGGAGTTGGGCATGGCCTGTTCGCGACGGGGTGAGCGCGCCAACCATTGGGCATGGTCTCTCCGCATGGGAGTTGGTTGGGTCATCCTCGTGGGACGAGCCTAGTGTGGGGTTTGTGGACGCCGGTCATAGACCTTCGTGAATGCCAAAGAAGAGCTCGTTGGGCACTTCTAGTGGAACTTCTCAAAGTCAAATTCTTTAAGGGCTCCTTGCTAATGGCTCGGGCAACCCTTCATGCCTTGTAACAAAAAAGGTAGCTCTTGACGACAATGGATCCAAAGTAAGTACTATTTCTAGCACGCTTAATACAATGTTTATATCTTATGGATTACTTCTGCTTATAACATTCCTCCTACAGTATTGTGCTGTCGAGCTGAGATGGGTAAGTTTGCTTGTGATGACTTCTCTGGAGACATTGTTATCTATAGGAGATGCTTGAGGCTGGGCTCAAGTTCCCAATGCCCTCTTCCATTTGTCATATTTTGCATTACTTTTCACTAACACCAGGGCGGTTGGTGCCCAATGGTTGGAGAGTTTTGCTGAATTTTCTGACATTGTAGAGGAAGGTGCATCATGAGGATGTCTCTCCTGATAAGTTTTATGTGGCTTACACTTTGACCGAGACTCCTACTCCTAATCGAGGCTGGTACAATTTTACTACAAGAAGAGGTAAGTTGATTACCGATTGTGCTCCAACTATTGTGGCTGGAAGTCTCATTTCATGTTTATCGGTGGAGAGTGGGCTTTAGAGGCTGATAGGACTTTGGTACCAATAGGATAGGGTACTCCTAAGAAAGTTGGTACGCCTTACACTTACTCTCTCTCCTTCACCCATCTTTTTTTTTTTTTTTTGTAACTGTGTACTCATCATACCCCTTGCAGATTCTTTTGTGCTCTCGAAGGACCAAGAGTGGAAGTTGCACGGCATGAGGGCTCATCTTGAAAAAGACTTTGGAGCTTTTATGCTCAAAGATGGTGGAGCGAGAGGTTCTCCTGCAATCAATGTTAGGGCTGGTGTACCCTCTTCGAGATCCGGCGGTTCTTCTTTGAAGAGAAATGATATATTGATTCTCTTGTACTTTCCTTTTTTACTTGGTTTTTCTCCTTTGCAGTGGATAAAACGGTGGTTGGGTCCCGTTATTCTAGTAGAAACACTCATCCTAAGGTGGCTAGGATGAGTGATACTTTGGCGAGCTCCTCTCAAGTGACCCCTCCAGTGGTGCCTCCTCGGTCAACAACTCCTTCAGATGTGACTGTTACTCCGGACACTCTCTTGTCGACCACACCTCCTGTCCCCCATTCATCGACTCCTCCTGTGGGAACTTCTATAGGGGCACCTACTCATATTGGCTCTATGTTGCGTGGCGCGCGAGTCATCAGGGATCGACTTGTGAGGTTTGTGTTTCCAACCGATGTTAATGAGATTAGTGCTCTGGACACCGAGGGAATCATCAACACTTTTCTGGAAGGCCTGGCTCAGGTAAGGGTTTGTTGTCTCCCTTTTTCCAGTCCTTCCTTAGGCGTTTGACATTCTTTTTCCTTTTACCTTCTTTCAAGTTTCAACTACCTCTATATATCTTTTTTCAAGAGCTTTTTATTAAGGTTAGCTGAAGCATAGCCATGAAGCTGTGAAGAAAGAGCTTCTTGTTGCTCAGGGAGGATTGCTGAGCTTGAAGTTGCTGATAGGGCTTCCTAGGCTAAGCTTGTGGCAACCCATAAGAGGGCCGCACTCAGAGAGGTTGTTTGCACGAGGGCTGAAGTGGAGCTTTTGGCGACCCGCGAGAGGGCGACTAAGTTTGAGATTGAGCTTTTGACGACCTATGAGAGGGACGCGCTTAGAGAGGCTGAGCTTGTGGATACTCGCGAGAGGGTCGTAATCAGAGAGGCTGCTTGCTTGAGAGGAGAGGCAGAGGTGAAGGCAGCTCACGAGAGAGCTTCTCGGGCTAAGGTGGACCTGTTATTAACTCGTGAAAGAGGCGTCAGGGCTGAGAATGATTTGGAGACTAGCCTTACATATGCCTTTTATTGATGGTTATGAGGAGCTTCGGAGAAAGATTTTTGCTATTTTCCCTGATAATTATCTTTTAGGCTTTGTGCCATATGAGGCGCTTGATGATAATGATAGAGGTTCTAATGATGTCGAGGGTGATGAGGAGGAGGAGGAGGAGGCTAACCATGAGAATAGTTAGAGTACTGGATACTTTTGATTTTTTAAGAAAGACAGTTTATAGCCTTACTTTTGTAAAAGTAATTTTTTTGCCACTAATGTT